>JASANF010002995.1:0-30340 GCA_030248245.1 Trissonchulus sp. WLG1_4 | reverse complement strand
GTGGTAGTAGGTACCTAATCAATTTGTCAAACTTACATTCATTTTTAGTACAAATCAGCGGCAAACTAGAATCCGCAAATAATGTTTCAGCATTCCTGAAAATATGCCAACAATATTTATCCTGTGTTTATTTTTTCACCCTTGGTTAGAAAAAAATGAAAGAGAGCTCATAAAAATGATTATTTGTTTCTATATTAGGTGCAAAAGGATGTTAGATGTTAGAAAATAAAAAAAAATATGACTATAAAAAATCAAGCTAAGAGCTTAAATTTGATTAGAAGTAAATATGTTGCTCATCAAATTCCTATATTAAGAAAATAAGTAAAAAAATTCAAGTTACTCTTATTAGTCTGATCTCATGCAAATTAACAAAATTATTTTAAATCTAATCCATTAAATCTAATTTAGAATATGCCCATTTTTGACAGCGCTAAGCGTAAACAAGCTCTGCTGGTCCGCTCTAGCTAAGTTTAGTAAGGTTGTGGCCCCTATCGCAAAAACTTTGTAAAAATCAGGTTTAGAATGTCACGCATTTCGCGACTCCTACAAACATAGCCACACATCTTGTTAATATCTTGAAAATAATGTAGCGGAAAAGTCGGTATATGTAGTTAGTCCGTGAAATGGAAAATCAACATATTTCAGTAATTAGTTAACTGACATGACAAATATTAATTATCACAGGAATGTAGGATGTAACGATTTCATGTCGTGTCGAACTACTAACTAGTCTGGCCAAAATTTATGGGCGAAGCGATCCAAATATATTTATATATCTTCATTTATTATGAAAGAAAAATATTAACAACAGTCTGTTTGGTTTTAGAGTATGAGCGCACACTTCAAGTTTCAAGATCGATACGAAATAGATTTTATCCAAGCCTAAACTCTGACCAAAACATGCTGATCTCTGAGACAAAATCTAGCATCTTCATTACGAAAAGAACTGATTGCCAGCATCAAGAGTACAGCGAGTAGTCACGAAAATCACGCCACCTGTTCTGTCTCAAAGTTCAGCGATTTCTGCTCAAACTTTAGTTCCTACATGCTTGGCAATAATGAAGTTCGGAAAGGGTCTAAATTTTTCAACCGTTCAGACTTGTGAGAAAACGTCAATCCAACCTAAAGCTACATAGCAGGCTGACCCAACTTCTGGTGAAGTTAGTGACAACTAAGACCTATCTTAAATTAAATTAGGTATCCTATGTAAAGAACCTACGGTAGTATGCTACAGTGACTAGCCCTACTGTAGGTACAGTTCCGACCAAAATTATTTGCTACAGACTCCAGAGTCAAAGCAGAGTAGGAGTCACTTGACTCCGAAGTCAAAGTAGAGAGCCTGTGTATATTTTGACCCCGCAATCAGGTGACTCCGACTCCGCCTTGACTTCGAAGTCTGTAGCAACTTAGCAAGTAATTCTGGTCGGTACTGTAGTTCCTATGATAGTACCTAGGGATGTTTTCAGTTAACTGCCAACTGATTCATTTTCAGTTAAAGTTAAGCAGTTACAGTTAACTGATAATAACTGATAACTTAACTGCTCTGAATTTGAAAAGCAGTTAAAAACTGATAACTTAACTGCGCCATTCTCAGAAGCTGTTAACTTAACTGTAACTGAACTGCTTGATTTTCAGTTTTTACGCATAACTGAAAATCCATTATTCAGTTCAGTTGTGGGAACATTTTAACAAGCAGGCCCAAAATGGTCAAGGTTCCTTTGCTGAATGAAAATTCAACAGATTCAACAAACCAATTCAATTCAACTCAATTCAATTCAATTCAACAAACCATCAATTTTAGAGAAATA
This sequence comes from Trissonchulus sp. WLG1_4, assembly GCA_030248245.1. NCBI lineage: Eukaryota > Metazoa > Nematoda > Enoplea > Enoplida > Ironidae > Trissonchulus > Trissonchulus sp. WLG1_4. Next base: position 28,532 of record JASANF010002995.1, on the reverse strand, counting down.
ACTGAAAATATTTTCAGTTAAAGTTATCAGTTACAGTTAAGTTAACCTAACTGTAACTGAACTGATCAATATTTTGCAAAATTAACTGATAACTGAACTGATCTACTCTTCAGCTAATCAGTTAACTGATTAACTGAACTGATTAAGATTTTGGTAACTGAAAACATACCTAAATTGTCTACCTTAACTCGTTAACTTTGGGAACAAAAGACAAAATGTTAACCTAAAAATATACTACGGCTACGGGAGTTAAAATGCTAGATAAACTTTGCAAGCCTGTTTTCATGTGTTCTCTATGTTTTTATGGAAACCCGAAAATTATGTTGTTTTGATATGCTTGGTTTTGTCTTGTTTTGTCTAACTAAAGCCTGACCACAAATTGCTGAACCCTGAGACTAAAAGGTTGCATTGTGTAATTTCTGTGACTACTCGCGTACTGTAGATACCAGCAAAACGTTTCTTGGTCCAAAATTTTTCGTCAGACCTTAGTTAAAGGTCTTCGCTCGGAGGGGACAAGCCGGCACTTATGTTGATGAGCGGACTCCATACAGTAACGTTGTTAGCTGTCATTCTACGCCTAGTATAACGTTGGTGATTCATCTCAAGTTTCAATAAAAACCTTCTAAAAACATAAAACAATAAAACAAACATTTAAACAAACATTTAAACAATAAAAAAAACACCTCAGTGTCATTTTTGAGCTAAAAATCTTGAGCTAGCCCAAGAATCGTTAGCTTTAACAGACCCTTAGTAATGGACGGATTGCAATTTCTGCTGATTATATATTGTCTAGGCCACTTTTGCAGACAGCCGACTTAATATGCCGCCGCCAAGTCTGGTATTGACATATGACGCGATATCTACTTGACTTGGCGTCGGTCAATTAGGAAATACACCTACTTGAGGCTTCACTTTACCAAGACAAACTATTTATAGATTATAGAGAAACAGAAACAGTACAGATTATGATTAAACACGTTTCACTACTTTATTTTTAGAGTTTGGTTTTATAATGGATGAAGCTAGTTCTGATAAACCGACGAATGACGTCGATTTAATGAACAAAAAACGGTATAGCTCAAAATGAAAGCTTTAGAGCATTTAAGACGAAATTATGAAAAACTTTTAAGCTAATCCGCCAGAATGAAGCAGAATCGAAACTCGAAATCTATTCCTGACTAAACTAACGCACTTCTTTTACTAGCAATAAATTAATGAAACTTGGCACCACGCTAGCAAATTTTCCACACAGTTTATTTTAAATTTTAAAATCAAATGTCATCCGTTCATTTGTAAATTGAAATTTTGATACGGCACACAAACTAAATGAATTTTACGACAATATCTGACTTTACCGCTAAAAAATGTCGCTGAGTTGAAGAAAACAAAGTGGGCGGACAATCTCTATCAGCCCCGCCTAATGAAAGCCAGCCGTAAGAATGCTAATCATTTTGATATCTGCTAAAATATTAAGAAGTGTTACATTCATTCGTGTATTAATGTCAAATGGTGATTAGATATGCGAACGTCAGCAATCAAACTAAAAGTGAGGGCGGGTATAATGCAAAAGGTTTTTTAAAATTTCGCCCACCAGTATTAGTTAAAGTCGAAACACGTTTGACACGTCAATTACACGTTGAAGGTAACGTACTGTAAATTATTACGCGGCGGCCTCAGCCGCCGCGTATATACTATAATGCAGAAGCTGAATTACCATGTATCTAAGCTCACTGTGTAAATTTGAACTGACTACCTGGGTAGGTCCTAAAATGCATTGTATGTGTGGGTGTGTGTATTGTGGAGTGTGTGCGACGCTGCGTTGTGATACAATAATTATAGCCCAGTGTGTTATTGTGTGCTGCATACAGTGTCTGCGACAATCACACAATATGTAATTGCAATCAATAATGTGGCGTGTATGTGGCGTGTATTGAGTACCGATCAATAATCGAACTTTTCTTGTGTGAAACTGCTGCTAGGTTACTAATTTACCTAGTTTGTGTGGCTGTGTGTGTGTTTGTGTGATATATCGGGTACAGATGTAGGTAGTATGCGTTAGACAAACAAATGTTTTCACGGTGCAATAGTCTTTGACTAAACCTGTTTCGATTAGATTTCGCACATTGTTTATCAATGTGTCGGAATCACAATATGACGTGCGTTACTTGCAACGCGATGGTATGTGCATGGTCACCTTCGTCGTGACAATACGTGCAAAAGAAGCAAAACTATTACTGCAAAGGAATGTCGTTCTTTTACACACTGGGGTTTTTCGATTCAGAAAATTTTTCAGGATCTTCAGGTTGTGAGTCACATGCACATAAACGATTAGGTTTGGACTCTAAATGCAAATCTTTAGTAGGTGTAAACTTGGCTACATTAAAACGAAGCTGGTTTGTCAAGACAGATACTTTAAACACAGCATTATACTTTGATTGTCAAGAATAAAGTGGCTGACATACCTACTATAGTAGCTGATTTTGACACAGGATTTTCAGCGTGAATGTGTACCTATCTAATTTTGAGGACTTTACATTGGCTGGAAGAAATCGCAAAAGCGAGGGTATATACATACATAGGTCGTCCACTCACGGAAATTTACGTAAATTATTCTTGACCAGGACTGCATGTAGGCATAAAATTGACTAAAATTTTCTGATAGAACCGTTTTCAACAATTACTGACTTTACTTTGCTGACATTGGTAGCTCGAATAGTTATTAAGAGTAAGACTGACTGTTCAATGCTTAATTAAAAAGGTTGGCTTTGAAAAATTTTGGTGCCGCGTTTTATATTCGAAGAATATCCTCAGCACTGCAAGCAACTCGCAACGCAGTCTATCTAAAAGGTTCAACCCTACTCGCAAAACGTGCTTGTTTTCTAGCTAATGTGGCCTGGATGTCGATACTGTCAAATTTTTGACCCTGGAGCAATTACTGTCATAAAGGGAGAGACGTTAAATTTAGGCCCGGTTCCCACTGGGCAGAAATAGGAAAAAAGAATTAAGAAATAAGAAATAGAAATGAGAAATAATGGGCAGAAATAAGAAATAAGAAATAAGAAATAAAGCCTTATGCGTTCACAGTGCAGAAATGATAAATAAAACCATTTCAACCTGTTATTGGATTGGCTGGGGGTAAGGAAATGTAGGCGGGAATTCGAAAGTACGTACGCAGCAGAACGTACCTACAGAGCAATATTTGAATTGTCCCATCAGCAGAAGAAAGCCGTGGCTTAGCGTCGCAAGCTCCAACCAACGCTTCTGATTGGCTAACTCCTTATTTCTTATTTCTTAAGTTAAAATGAATTTAACTTGTTATTTTAGAAATAAAGTTTGTTATTTTCGAAATAACAAAAGCTTATTTCTGCAGTGGGAATGCCCTTGTATTTCTGAAATAAGGCCTTATTTCTTATTTCTGGTTACTTATTTCTTATTTCTGTGCTGTGGGAACAGGTGTCACGGGCAAAAGTGTCCCCCCAAAAAAGTGTCCCCCCGGACACTTTTGCCTAGTCAAGAGTGTCCCCCCGGACACTTTTGCCTAGTCAAAAATGTCCCCCGGACACTTTTGACTAGGCAAAAGTGTCCCTCGGACAGTTTTGACTAGGCAAAAGTGTCCGGGGAGACACTTTTGCCTAGGCAAAAGTGTCCTACCTTACGCAAAAGTGTCCCCCCTTAATTTACGCTTAGCTGCACATTCAAAATCGTGTTTTGAATATACGCAGCGGTTAGTTCTCACAAATTTACATCCAGCTCTCCAGTTTTCGCCACAAGTAAGTTTTCTCAATGCATTTCTCAAGTTTTTATTAGTTCTGTCCAGTTAGAATCGGATGAACGGACAGCGAAGCGGACAGAACATTTTAGCTTTTAGTCCATTCAGCCGCATATCCGTTTGCCCTTCGACCGTATGTCAGGTTATCCTAACTAAATGGCGCAGTTTCACTCTATCTATCCGTAGGTATATATGTATGTCCGGTAAAGTTAACTTCAGTTCAACTGTGCCGAAATTCTTCCATGACAAAATACGGACAAAAGGACGTGCCGCTCAAACGAATGAATTTTATATAAGTATGAATCACGGACTTTCGCTCTTTTTTTCCCCAGAATTTTTCTCGCCGGTAGTTCATCCGAGCGCCACCTTTTTTGGTTTTTCACATTTCGTATAGCTTGCAATAGATACGGAAAAAATGATTTTGCTCGGGTGTTTCCGTGAGAGGCTGTGCTGGGAGGGGGAAAACCCCTTTTTTGGGGTCCAAAAAATGACTAAGTATTAAAAATTTTAGCACACTTTTTAAGAAGTTGCGCAAAACGGCCAGTCATGATCTTTTGCATGTGAGATGGTACAGTAGTGGAATAAAAACTAGCAAGGGCTTTTTTTGAATTTCGGCCTATAAGCCCCAGGGCATGCCCATACCCCCCGCCACGTGTATTACGGGGGTAGGTTCGCTACGGGCAGTGGAGCTATCATGGTTATACCTGGAGGTCTGTCGTTTTGTATACGAATATAAACCCATATACTGTGCATTCACTGGTATTATCACTTTCTTGCTCAGATGTTGAATAGTCCCCTAGACGGTACCCCCCTGTTGGATGTGTCATGTATGCGCGTACGTATCTGCACAGTAGAATAATTAGGTTTGCTGTTTGTTTTTCATGATAGTTCAAGTTCTTTCGTGTAATGAACATGATATAATTTAGCTGAAGGTCGCGCGAATAGGGTGCGGAAAACAGTGTCTGCCCTACGAAGATCATATTCCTATTCTCAACAGGTATACCTAGTCCACCTACTTTGACGAGCTCACACGAATTGCATATTCTCGTTAATAAAGTCTTGTACCAATGCTTTTACAAGCTCAGCCTAAGTATTTTTCCGCTTTAGACAGACAGTAACCTATTCTACCCAAGGAGCGCCCGACAAGGGCATTTTACTTTACTAGTTGAAAAGACGGACGAAACTGTTTTTGTGTGGGCTATGTCCGTTTGTCCGTATGCCATAGCCATACTGAAGTATGAAACCCTATTAAGGTTAAATAGTTATGTACGCATGTTGTTAAAAGTTGTTTAAAGCAGTTTAAGTTGAAAACTATTTTTAGAATGTGTATAGGTTTTGAGAATATAGTTATTTTGCGAGTTTGCCGCTTCGTTGTACATATTGGACTGGGCCACTTAATTTTAGCACCAAAAGTGTAAGGGGGGACACTTTTGCCCAAGTAGGACACTTTTGCCTAGGCAAAAGTGTCCGGGGGGACAGGGGGGACACTTTTGCCCGTGACACCGGCCCTAAATTTATAATGTTAGACCAAGATTCAATCCTGTGCCGAAAGTACGGACAGGACTAAACGGTTTAAAAATCATGCTTGAAAGTGACATTTGTATAGGTAGGTACCTCAGGACACCAACTTTGACGAGCGTCTGAACGTTTACATCGTTTACATCGTCAGACTAAAAAGACCTGATTGATAAGGATTGCTTAATAGGCTGTTTTCGTCAGTGTAGAATCGATTTTGATTCAACTCATTTAGCCTGATATTCCTTGCTAAATTTTCTAGTAGTGACTAGGGCAAAAAAGTTAAACTTTAACTAAAATTAAAAAAGTTAGGGGTCATACTTTAACTTTAACTTTAACTTTAACTACAAAAAAGTTAAAGGTCTTACTTTAACTGTAACTTTACTTAAATTAAAACACCCTTACTTTAACATTAAAGTTATTTAAAAAAGTTATATAAAAGTCATTGATTTTGTGCTTACTTTAACTTTAAGTTAAATTACCGCCTGACCCTTACTTTAACTGTAACTTTAACTTAAACGAAAGCCTTGGCCTTACTTTAACTTTAACTTTATGTAACTTTAATGAAAATGGTCTAACTTTTTTGCCCTAGTAGTGACTAGTGAAATTTATCGCGCCCCAGGGCCGGGACAAAACCTCCAGGGGTTCGCCTACAACCGTATACCTTTCACTGCATCAATAAATAGAAAACGAATATATAAACGATAAAACAATAAATAAAATACTTAAAAACAATCATAAAACAAGTAAAAAATACTTAAACATCATGCAATATTGTTTGATTAAGCACATGATTAGCTTTAGAGATGATCTAAGTGATTTTCGTTTCACCAATGGTAAATAAATACTGAGTTATCAACGAATTAGAGTTAAATCTGCTCAGCTAAAGTTTAATTTTAGATAATTCCCTCAGTTATAAACTTTGGTCCTGCCGAGTTCTGAAGGCGTTAAAGTCAGAAATTTACACAAGTCAGAAATTTTAATACTACACTGCTTCCGTGAGGGAGGTGTATATTTGTTTGAGACATTGCGTAAAAATAAATTAATTGAAGCTAAGAGTAAAGGAAATGAGGCGTGGGAGCGTCTGAAACTTTTACGACTGAAAGGTTAACTTCTTACAAGTGACCTTCAAGAATTCCAACTAATTACAAAATAAGCGGCTTTCAAGTTGTAGCTCTAAAATCTGCTTGGATGTTGCGTCATCACAGAAAGTGAGCTAAAAGAGATAGAGTCAAAATTCAACAAGTTTAGACCTTGAACTTTCGGCAAAATATCCTTGCAAGTCAACTCACCAAAGCTAAAAAAATTGTTGTGCAGATATATCTAATATATCTAATACCAAGAGTACACCATGAGATTATGTGCTCAATACTCATTACTTATGTCCCATTATGTTCTTGCTATTACCAATGCATCGCAAACAAAATTTATTACATCCCAAACACGTCTTTTATTTTCGGGCACTAAACCTATGCTGCAAATTAGTATATACGTTTCAGTTGACTGTTCAATTGCCGATCTCTGAAATTCCACTTTGTGAATACTTTACTGTGACCAGGGTCCGAGTTTATAAATAATAGGCAGATGAATTGCAGTCATTCATGAAACCAAGATGGATCACTATAATTTACTCTAAATTGACAGACATTGCGTTTTGTAGATCATTATTACTTATGTATCGGTGTAATTAAAAAAAATCTCAGTTCTTTTTTTAAATGAAATAATTGACAGACTAAAGTCTGACCAAAAATTGCTGAACCCTGAGACAGAACATGTGGCGTGAATTTCGTGACTACTCGCTGTACTCTTGATGCTTGCAATTCGTTCTTTTCGTAATAAAATCGCGTGTTTCTTTTTGTCTCAGGGTCCAAATTTTTTGGTCAGACTTTAGTTATGTTATTTTATGCTCAAGTATGTTTTACCAGTCCATCGGATAAAAAACCAGCACCGGAAAACAATCAGGTAATTGACCAAATCGGCAAAACTTACATATCAAAACATGTGTGGAGAAAATAGAAACCTTCGCAGACCGTAACCGTAGGTGGGTTTGGCTCATTAACAAACTTAACGACACCCGGCTCTGTATGACCGGCTAAAGGTTAAAAAGAAAGTAGTCGGAATGGTTATTTTTTATTAGTACAACAGACATTACCAAATGCTGCACCGTGAGAAAAAATAAACACGCTATTTCATTACGAAAAGAACGAATTGCAAGCATCAAGAGTACAGCGAGAAGTCACAAAAATCACGCAACTTATCTTTTCTCATGGTTCAGAAATTTCAGGTCAGACTTTTGATTTAAATTTATTTGATCATTCAATAGGTATCGTACATACCAAATGTATCGTAAAGCTGTACTATAAAGCCTAGCTTAAAAAAACTAGGCGTGGCTCAAGCTTGTGTATAATCTAAACTAAAGGCCTATTCACACGAAGGCGCATTTTGCTTCATGGCGCACTCCATGGCGCATTGCATGGCGTACGCCATGGCGCATGCCATGGAGCATTAGCCGGCGCATGAGCGATCACACACACACTGCCTACTGTATTGTGATGAAATAATGCAGCAGGCAGTGTGAAAATAGCATGCACCCGTTTATGCGCCCGCTCGTGCGCCCGCTATGCTCCATGGCTTCCGCCACTGCGTGCGCCATGGCGTTTGCCATACCGTACGCCATGCAATGCGCCCGCTCATGCGCTCTCGTGTGATTAGGCCTTTAACCACGCAATGCTTTAACCACCATCACAATGCACGCCATACCACAAGCCATACAACGTTTTATGCGTTTTCTATTAACCAAAATTCAATCAATCACTCAAATAAATACTCAACACTCAAAATTAAAACAATCGTTAAATAATACTTCATGGCAACAGAATATACATATGTAAGTTTAAAATTCTTCCCATAGAGTGCAGATCTTTTCACAGAATTGTGCAGAAAACACGTTCATTTCCGATATTGCCTCATTATATATGTATCTTACAAACCCGTATACTTCATCAAGTAATTACGTCTATTTTAACAAAAAACTATATTCTGACGTAACTAATTTATTATATTATTATATTAATATGGATATAAGTGCCCACATTTTAAAAGGCACTTCTAAAATCCCTACCTACACATTTGTTTTTGTTCTTATTTAATATTACAAATAGTGACAAACATTTACGCAAATAGGTACTAACTACCGCCTAAAAAGTGACGTTTATGGTTTTGAAAAAAGCCTAGCCTTCGGTTAAAGTTTCAGAGTTGTTTTGCATTTTGTCGCCCAAAGGTGAACGCGGTTCGGGGGTCAGGTTAGGTTGGGTAAATAAGCAACTTCGCGTTTCGCGTGGCTAGACGCTACAAACAAGTTGCGCACAAACAAAACCAAGTTGCGTATGAATTGCGCTTTCTGAAATTAGCATTGTAGTGTTGAATAGAAAGAGGATGCCCCAATTTAGAAAGAATGAAAGAAATGGAGGCACCGGGAATCGAACCCGGGCCGCCTGCTTCGAAGTCAAGCATGCTACCACTACACCACAGCCCCCGAGTCTCATAGGCCCTAATTCTCATTTATAACAGGGTCCCCCCTTCGAACATCGTTGCGACCCTGCAACGATACTCGGTCGATACTCATGCTCCCGGGGCGAACCCGATGCCTCAAGGGCGGAGCACATTCACACGTAGGCCTCCAAGCCTACTTCAGTCACACCACACTCAGGGTTTCCTGGCTTACCCGCAACCACAGGGTTTCTCGATCTACCCAGAACGATTCCCAACCAATACCGAGGGTTTTCTCCGGCTCACCCCTAACCGAAACCGAGGGTTTTCTCCGGTTCACCCCTAACCGAAACCGAGGGTTTTTCGGATTACCCATAACCGAGGGACCAATCAGAAAGAGACTATGTACACGTCCATACAGCACACAGCACGAGTACCGTAAGGGTTGAAGTGCCAACCTCAACCCAGGGCATGAGGCTCCTAACCCACCTCCGAAGAAGGTTCGGGGATAAGGCTGTCCTAAGGACCCGGCCCTATCCTCTCCGTCCTATGTCACGGTCGCCACTATGTTGAAAGAAAGAGGATGCCCCAATTTAGAAAGAATGAAAGAGATGGAGGCGCCGGGAATCGAACCCGGGCCACCTGCTTCGAAGTCAGGCATGCTACCACTACACCACAGCCCCCGAGTCTCATAGGCCCTAATTCTCATTTATAACAGTAGTAAAGTTTGACTGCAAAACATAGGTTGGTGGCGCCGGGATGGCCTCTTCTTCACAAGAGTAATCTTAAGTCTGACAAAAATAGTCGCTCCACTTGTGAAAACGAAACATGTGATTGCGTTATGAAACAAGCAGCAATTTTCTGCAAAATTTATTGAGTTCTGATCCAAGGTCACGACCACCTAGTCTGAAGTCTGCACCAGTACCAGTAATTTTGTGCAAATCTTAATCGGTAGACTAAATTAAGTAGGAAGAAATTGCTTCTAAGGAAGTTTAACCTGTCGCTCGCACCAATTTTCAGCTAATCCGGAAAGGTTTTTCGGCATTACTAAAGAAATATTGTTAAATTTATGCGACTGTATTATAATTGTTTGATAATTAAAAAATCTGAAATAGCTAATTTTTGAATTTATGGGTAGTTTTTTACCTTTGAGAGCGACCAAAGTAATAATTGTTGCAAAATATAATTATCAATTTTTTAAAAAACAAAGAGATCGAAATGCCGATTCCGAAGCTGTAACACAACTTGATCAGTATCCTTGTCTCAAGCAAGAAGCACATTCTCATGTGAGCGTCCAAGTCAGAGATGCACAAAAAGAAAGTAGTCGTGTATCCACCCCCCCCCCCTCCCTTCCGTCAGTGTGGTCAGCAGTCAACACACCCTTCAGACAATTGGTGACAATTGGTGACATTTGGTCTAATTGGTGACGTGCCTTCTGATTCCAGTCTACATAAGCAACGCACACACACACTGTATTTTCTGGTTTACTCCCTACCTTAGATGTACACGTGGTCTCATTCAAAAGGGGGTTTGTTGCAAACTTTTTGAAATTTTAGGGGTGGGCTTGTCCTGAAGTTTCGAGGTCTTGAGCTGACAACAACGCAAATTGTTCAATTTTTGCCTAAAAATGGGAACTTTTTGCAAAATTTGGATATTTTTAGCAATTTTTTTGAGTTTTGCTCAGTTTGTAAGCATTTTACAGCGATCTGGGTCAATTTTCAACTTTTCGAGCACCTTTGCTTAGCAGTTAGCACCAAGGAAGGGGGCTTGTCAAGCTACATAGGTCAATTCTGAAGGGGCCTTGTTTTATCCCCTTCAAATTGGGGGGCTTGCCCCATGTCCATGCCCCTCATATACATATTTTGTGCCCCCAACCTCAGGGTTTTACAGCCAAACAGAATAATTTTTTAAGCTACATCAGAAGGTTTATATTGGCTTAATGAAGACATCCTCACATCAAACAAACAGCACACAACAAAAGTACTGAAGATTTTAACTGGCAACCTCACTCAAACAAAATCTTCTTTTTAAAAAAATAGCATTAATTTTCTCAAGCTTTTCTTTACCACAAATAATGTCGGTAATAAAAAATTTTCATGTTTCCGGTTTCGTCTTTTGGAAACATAAAAAAACATCTCCCCTTTTCGCACCTACAGTAACCCAAAATATGCTAGCAACAACAAAAGAAGCTAGCTGGCTGGCCGTCCGGGCCAGCTCACACACAAAACACGATCACACATTACGGTAAGTTTACACACAAACACACACACAATTTGTCCAAGGGAATACACGTAAGACGTGTAATTCGCTAGGGCAATTCAAATGTAAGGTCCTGTCGCTACTGTGGTAGCGACAGGAAAAATAGACTTTGACTATCAAAGTACAGCAAGTAAGTAGTCGCAGAAGTCATACTACATACTAAAATAAGTAAGTGGCGCAACTATTTCTTGTCAAACTTTAGTAAAGCTGGGTCGGGTTATCTACTAGCATCTAATCGCAAGTTGAGTTAGATCGTGACTCAAAAGTTTTAACCCCAAAAACGTGTCCTTGTCCCAGTCCGTATATTCAATATAGACAAACGAACCAGAGTTAAACGGTTAAATAGGTAAAACCGCCTAATAGGGGCCACTACCGCAATAAGGACCACCAGACTGATTTTCGTTCTAGTCCAATCCCCTGCCACGCGTTTGGTCACGTGCTTGATTTCCATTGGATAAAGCATTAAAAGCTCCACTTTTTGAGCACAAGATCATCATGATTGGTAAAGAATGCTTCAAAATATTCACGTTCAAAGTCACACCACTCAAAATTTTAGTAACTTACGTAAAATGGTCGTTTATAAGTCCAAACTTTGAGAACGTTGATTCAATATATTTATTCCTTGAACTTGTAAAAGTTTGATATCATTCGATAGAGAATTTTCTGGCGAACATTGCTACGTCAAAGTTTTTTTGCTAAAACTGATTTTTAATTTTTTTCATGGCGATCAACTCGAAGTCAGTAGAAATTAACCACGATACCACAATAAGGGCCCCATGTGTCCCAATTAGGGCCACAATAACGAAATTAGGGCCACCTAGAAAATAACTGAATTAGGGCCGTCTATACGTTAAATTTGCAATCTAGAGACATTTAATTTATGCGGTTGGGATAAAGGAGAACATTCTGGTCTTACTGGTGAGTATTGATAGTTGATAACATGATATATCACTTTTCAATTTTTTAGTTTTTTTTGTTTATTAGTACATGTGTTTTGTGCATTTTAAATACGTGAGTAGAGAGAGGACTACTTATTTGTTGAGTAACTTTTGAAAAGGCAAAATTTTTACGACCAAAAGTGTTGAACGTCATGGACAATAATCAGGGACTGTTTTCCTGTTACATAGCTAGCTAGACGCCTTCTGAATTTTTCAAAATCAGCTTTTGTTACTATTGTTGGTCATGGTCCCTAAAAGTTTGGATAGGCCACAATTATAGGTTGGTAGCCTGCTACAGCCGACTGGCCGGGGTGGACGCGAGTCAAATTTTTAACCCACGACCCACACGCAACCCAACCCGCGGCTCGACACTCATAACGGGTAATTCGCCAACCTGCGCCGTAGACGCCGACCCGCGACCCGCTTTGACCCACCATTCTATATTACCTGCCTGATGATTAATTGCTTTTAGCTGAAGCCAAGTATATAATAATCTGCACAGTGTACATTGTAATTTGTTCAATAACGAATGGCACTATTACGCAGTACTAAAATTCTGTAAAATTGGAGCCCGACGTGGTAATTTTGTCACGGGTCGGAAAAAAATTAGCGACCCGATCTAGAAGCCCGCTACTCGGCCCGGGGCCCGGCTCGGAAAATTTGCTAGTGGCAGAACTCTATGAAAAAGTAAATTTTTTTGTAAATTTTTGAAACATTATTAAAGCTTTCTGCTCATTTTTTAGTATTTGACAGCTATCTGGGTCATTTTTTTGGTTTCCTGTCACATTTCTTCAGTTTTCTCTCTCATTTCTTCAGCGTTCAGCCCCAAAAAGTAGGGTTTGTCGCAGGTCAAATCTAAGACGGGGCTTGTCCCAAAATCTTTAATCTTGGCGGGCTTAGCCCCCCCAGCCCTCCCATATACATCTGTGGTAGCCTCCCTAGTGCCTAGCCATAAAATAGTACTCTATGTACATATATAATCGCGCAGAAAATCTAGTGTCAATTGGCAGGGTTAGCGGTTAGTAGACGTTGTTTGAACAGACGCAGGTTAGGCGCAGGAACTATATAATCAATCAAAGAGTTCCGTAGAGGTAAAATTCTATTAGCAAAAGAATATTTACCTAAATTTAAGCAGCATCTAACTACATTCAGTTTATAACAGTGATCTATCGCACCCAAGTCGAGAATCGTGTATACCACTAGACCACCGAGCCACATACATATTCTTAGCTTCAGTGTATCGTCCTTGCATTGTCGGCAAACATGGGCGTGGGGGGGGTTTTCATCCCCCCCCCCCCAGACAGGTCCGTCACCCCCCCCCCCCAGACCGTTTCGAAGGTAGCTGACGGAGCAAAAATTGGTAGCTCACGAAGCGAAATTGGTGGCTTACGAAGCAAAAATGGCCGGAAAAGTTGCTCCGCACCCCGCCCCACCGGTGGCTCACCCCCCCCCCCAGAATTCGGTAGCTGCCCACGTATGATTGTCGGTACCGCTAGCTGTATGTCGAACTGTATTGCATAGAAATGTATATTTTACAACTTGTCATTGAAAAATTATTTTTGCAAAGCATAGTACCGACATAAGATGTAATTTGGGTCTTTTCCGTTTTTTTCCGCAGTGAGGAACATGAAATTTACTAAGCCGATTTTGCTAATTTTTGTACCGATGGACTTCTCTTTACCTCAAAACTTCAAAAATGGATCTTTTTGAAAATCTAAAATTTTTTAAAAGATAAAAGGTGGCCCTTATTCAGTTATTTTGAGGGCGGCCCGCATTGCGGCATAGTGGCCCTTATTCAGTTATGGTGTGGCCCTAAAAGAGACATTTCCGTTACATAGAAAGCGGCGTGGAATTTTGTGGGCCCTTAATAGGCGGTATCCGAGTTCGAATCTCGGTGAGACCTAACGTTTTTTAAAAATGTAGGTTTTGAAATTTTAACTTGAAAACCTGTTTAAAATTCACCAATTTTTGGTGTTTGAGAGGTTTTTAGGCAAATGAACAGTAAATGTGTCTGCATTGTGCATAAGTTTGGTTGATTTAAAAAATTATTTTATCCACAGATAATGGCCGCGTTTAATATTTCCTCTGGAATATTGACACTCAGACCTCACAATTTAACCACTTCTCACTCAGCAGAAGAGCTTGTCTAAAATGGACTTAACTGGACTTGACTTAACTGGACTTAATTAGGTCCGGAATTTTGGAATGCAAAATCGGACTTGAGTGGACTTAACGCTGCCAGTGGACTTAATTCCAGTCGCATTTCTAAAATATCACCGGACTTATGTAAATTTAAGTCCGATCGCATTCCAAAAATAACAGTGGACTTTGTTGCCGCTGGACTTATTTAAGTCCGACTTATGTAACTTTTGCACGTTTCTAAAATGGACTTGATTAAGTCCACTTAAGTCCGCGGACTTAAATTTACATGTATTCGGGAGAATTTTAAGTGCTTGATAGCTCTTGCATAATCGTTTATAACTTTTGACATACTGAACCGATTTAGATGATCTATATGTCAAATGATAGCTTAATAAATGGGCTTTTTGATGACATACTTTTTAAGTTTTTTTTTATTCTTTTAAAGTTGCTATATGGCCGATAATTAGTCTTTTTCAGTCAATTACTGGCATTTTTATGGAACGTATGTATGATGTTTCTTTTTGGCTGAAATTTCAAGTTCAGAGCTGATAACCGTTGTAGGACTGAATTTTAAAGTTTGTAATAACATAATTTTCTTATAAAGCTTAAAAATATTGTACCACTAACGAGTGTAGTAAATGTGGGTTTTCAGAACTACGCTTTGTCAAATATGGTTGAAAATAATCCAGATAAGACTATAGTGACACATAAATCCTGCTGAAAAATAATACGACACAGAAATTACGTGGTGTCGAGCAGTCATTATTTGACCAAATTTGTTGTCCTATAGTGTTTCTTGTCATGGGCACTTTTGTTGTTTTTGATTGGCCGGGTGTTATTGATTACTCGCATACATGTACACGGTCTGGGGGGGCTTGTCCCGAAATTTTCGACATTTTAGGGGGGCTTGTCCCAATTTTTTGTCCCAAAAACGCAAAAATTTCTAGTTTTTGCCTAAAAGTGGGAAATTTTTTGCGAAATTCAGATTTTTTTAGCGATTTTTTCGCTCTTTGCTCATTTTTTAAGCATTTTAGGGCGATCTGAGGCAATTTTAGAGTTTCAAGGAGGGGGGGCTTGTCCCGACGGGTAAAATCTAAAGGGGGGCTTGTCCCGGAATTTCAAATCTGGGGGGGGGGCTTGCCCGCACCCAGACCCCCCCCCCACGTACATCTGTGATTACTCGTCTTCATCACGTGGTCCAGGTTTGTCATTTTTAGCCAATGACATTTGAGTCTTCACTATGTCTCGACCAGAGTGCCGCATCTAGTGTTTGGGACCGGCGGGATTTTTCCGCCGGCCGGCCGGCCGCCGGCCGGCCCGATGGTCGCCGGCCGGCCGGCCGAAAATTGCCGGCGCCGGCCGGCCGGCCGGCCGGGAAAAGGCGGCCGGCCTGCTAAATTCAGCCGGCCGGGCGGCCGGTCAAAATCGGCCGGCCGGCCGGCCGGTTAAAAACACCGGCCGGCCAGCCAGATTCAACCGACTGACAAAATTAGGCCGGCATAACAATCCGGCAGGCTAAGTTTATGCCAAAATAACACTCTGGACTGGTTTTATCCAAAAATTCGGCCGCTCCGGCCGGCCGGCCGGCCGGCCGTTCACAGCCGGCCGGCCGGCCGGCCGAAGCTCTTCGCCGGCCCGGCCGGCGGCCGGCCGGAGCCGGCCGGCGGCTTTCGCGGCCGGTCACAAACACTAGCCGCATCATCTTACATGTGCGTCTGCATTTGCGAAAACAACATAATAGTTTGTTTTTGCATGTGTGAAGTTGATCAAGAATTAACAAAAAGTAAAAGTAAAGTCCTTGTCCCTGTCTTTATATATGGCTGATTAATTCATACTCTTTGAGGACAGAGGAGCAGTCTGTTACACGTGAAATAATGCTCAAACTCGATTGGATTAACTGCGTTTCGTTGAAAATAACTTAAAAGTATATTAATCGCATTTGCTAATCAAAGTAAAACTGAAATTAAAATAGATCAGAACGGGATTCGATCCGTGATTGCCCGATTGAAAAGCAAAAAGCTTACCATCTAGACTACCAAGGGACTCGAAAATCCGTCGTAAAAGTGCTTTATATACTTGTAGAAATTTTTAGGGTTTCAGAAGTATATAACAGTTCAAATTTTCACGCAAAAAAATGCTCAGAAACACATTTTCATTAACGCAACACAAACTAGCAGTTTTTTCCACTAGTCGGCCTGCAACTGTCTGATTGGCTGTTCTTGGTGTCACATGTAATATGCCTCAATTTGATTGGCTGACGTACGTAAGACTACTTCAGAACTGTCCCAAAGATGCATGAGTGAAAGTACATATGAATTAATCGCAGGTTAAGAACAGTATCGAAGACTTCGCAAGTCTAAATCAATTTGAGGCCAATGACGAACCACAAGACCATACTAAACACAGAGACAGCCCTTAAACGCGGGCATACACCAGCCTTAAACGAAAATTTTTGTTTTAGAATGGTACAATACCGTTGTCACAACTTTTTAAAGTTGTTCAGGATGTAATTTTAAAAAATAAAAGCATAAAAAATTTTAACATTTACATGGCTGAAAAGCGCAATTTGTGAGCTTTGAGCTACGCAGTGACGTATTACACATGCAGAACGGTAAAACTAGTCAAAAGTTATAAACATAAACTCGTAATCCACACAGAGTCTTAAAAGCCGAAGTTATTTTCGGAATGAAATCGGACTTAATCGAGTCGGACTTAATTAAGTTTGCGTTCCAAAAATACTGGACTTAAGTGGACTTAATAAAGTCGGCTGCAAATTTAAGTCCACTTAAGTCCGACTTAACTGGACTTAAACTTGCAGCGGACTTAATTAAGTCCACTTGAGGTGGCAGTTACGTTTTCGACAGTTTTTATAACTTGCTATAACTTTTGATTGACTCATTGAAATCAGTAGCTGTCTTTTTCACGTTGAAGAACTTGACTAAAACTACACTTATGCACAATATTTAGCTTAAATATGTAATAAGCTTGTCAGCAGACACTGTTAAAGTAGTCAAATTTCGTGATTTTTTGCATTGTTTATGTTTTGCTTGTAAAATTCACAGTTCAATTCCAATTATTTTTATTCTTTGCACCAACATAGACAATAACAGGGGAAATTTTAATGCTAAGTTTGGTGCATTTATATAATGCAGAAAAGAAGTTACAGTCCTTCAAATTTGATTTTTGTCAAATTTTGGAAAATATACAAATTTTTGAATTTAATTATTTCACGCAATACGCTGAATTAAAACAAATAGAAAAATTGACACATCAGAAATTGTCTAAAAAACATGTAAAATAACGCATGGAAAGATTGCAACATCGAGACTTGAGATTTAGTCCACGGAAGTATATTGTTACAGAATTCTGCGAGTGAATTTGATGTAAAGCAAAATTTAAGCTAACAAAATTTTTGAAATTTTAGCGCAAAGTAGATGCATATGTGTGCTAATTTATCCCAAATTTTTAACAAAATCCTTCTAGTAGTTGTTTAGTTTTGCGGACTTTTGTGTAATGTACTATAGTTCAAAAAGTAATGCTGCATAAATGTGACGTAATCTAAAAAAGCAAAACGCGGAAGGGTAAGTTTTGGCATCTAAATTGAAGGTTTTTGACATGCCCGTGTGTCATTTTTTTCTTTTTTTAATAAACAGCCGTTTTGACTAGCTACTACTTTGGCTTAGCTAAACATAAAATTTACAAAAAATTGTCGTACCTGGCTGAAAAATATTTTTTGTGAAAATTAAAAATGATAGTTTCAAGCTATTTTAGCAAGCATTTATCTCATAATAGTTCATGGTTTTCTAAATTAATATTTATTGTTGATTTAAAATTAATCGTAAGTTATCAAGTTTTACTCCTGCAAAACTGTCGAAAACGTTACTACCACCTTAAATCCGGTATTTTTGGAATGCGTTCAAGTCCACTTAAGTCCGCTGGTTTAAGTCCAGTTAAGTCAAGTCCAGTTAAGTCCATTTTAGAAAAAGGCCCTAAGTTACAAAAAACGTACCTATTGTCACAAAACTAATGTAGAGTTCTGTTGTTTTGATTATACTGATGATATAAATAGGATACTTGGGCAATAAAAGTTTTAATGAAGGTTAACAATGTTGCAACTGGTATCTAAAATAGGTGTTTATCATGGTACCTATGTAGGTATATAGTTATTATGTACCTACACGTAGGTACAGGTTCCTTTCGCTTAACCTTTGGTTCAATACTAAATATTCATTGTACCATATTTATCTAAATTATTTTGCGGCATCAAAACAACAGTAGTGTTTCACAGAGTAAAAATGCCAAATAACAGGTTGAATACTTTGTTTATTGTCAATATGAACTCTGAAGTTTTTTTGTATTTTTATGTACATATATTAAAGTTTAAGAAATTGTAGATATTCTTTACGTCGAAGCATCTTTACGTCGCTTACCTGTGTCGATGTTTCTGCCGAATAATCTTCGTGAAAAATCCGGGTTGGTTCTGAATCGACTACGGTTTGCAGATTTGCAGGTCTATGCAGTTGTTCTTTATCCATCCTTGCCATAACTTGCTCAATATTTTTTTGCAAGACAATCAGTGCTATGCTCAGCATTGTCAATAACACTGAAACAACCATGCGTTACAAAGTAGCACTAATAAGTTGCAAAAATGCGCCACTTACATGTTTTCGTGGTATGACTTCTGCGACTACTTGCTGTACTCTTGATAGTCAAAATCTATTCTTTTCGTAACGAAATAATATGTTTACTTTTCTCTAGTAGTGCAACTATTTTTACGCGGCGGCCTCAGCCGCCGCGTATATACTATAATACGAAAGTGCGATTTACCACGTATCTCTTGCTCACAGTGTAAATTGCACTATAGAAGTAGGCAGGTCCTAAAACGCATTATTTGTGTGAGCGTGTTTGTCGCGCTTGTGTGCTAATCTTAGATATCCGTGTGTAATGTAGTGTAATGCGTATGTACATCCTTGCTCACGTTTGCCTTGTGCTACGCGCGTTTTGCTGGACAATTTTGCACACAGTAGGTACTGGTATGACGTAAACTATCATCCAATGTTTCGTTGGCTGGTTGGTTATCAGCGCATCGTTATCTTGACGCCTTGCTGTACAAAAGCGTTGTCATAGCTATGAACGACGACAACAATCAACATCTTCATCGGCTGATTTATGTAGCTATGTATTTATTTAGTAGCTGACACCAGAGAATTCAACGTAACACACGGTTTTAATGTTTCATTTTGGACGTTGCTTTTTGATGAAAATTGCTCATGAACGGTTTCTACACAACTTTTTCAGCGTAAAAACTAATAGGTAGTTTCTGAAAGCTACCTGCACCTAAATCAATATGCATCTATAAAACTTGCAGTTTGACGTATTTGAAAATTTTGGTGCCGCGTATTATTTTCGAAGAAAATCCTCGGTGCCGTAAAAAAGTATATCGCAACGAAATCTATCGAAATTTAATTTAACTTTACTCGCAAAACGTGCTTGTTTTGTCAGACTTTAGTACAGAATCATGTAACCGACCAAAAATTTTCTAGTCCTTAGATTAATTGTTTTGAAGTGTCCCAAGTTACCCTAGCGCTGTGATCTTAACCAAGTAAAACCCGTAGTGACGTTAGTCCAAAGTCCATAACGATGTCTCATATTATTATAAAAGAAGAGTAAGACACTTTATTATTCCTGTATAATATATAGATAGCGAATTAGCCTACCTAATTATTTAAGTTTTCTTAAATACATAAGTATGTAGGTATATCTACGACTAAACAGAAGTGAACTACTTTTTCAATGACAATTGGTCTGTGTTCAATGGACTACACCAAATAAAGTAAGCAAGTTTAAACCTGAGCATAAGCTTAACTCCAATAACTCCAGCTAAATCGCACCTAAACATCAGTTTTCAACAAAATTCTAAAACCAATTGCATTAATAATTAAGTACAAAGCATTTAAACTAAGTAAAGAGACTTAAATGAAGTCGAATCAGTTTACACTAATCCTCAATTGATCCTATTTGGTGCCGACCCCCAATTATAATTAAAATTTAATCCGCAGCGCCCAATTTCAAAAAAAATTACAATAATAGGTGCGCCACTTACAAATTTTACTGGTACGGCTTCTGCTACTACTTGCTGCAGTCTTGATAGTCAAACACCGGATTGCACCAACAAAGAATATCTCAAGAATAGGAATAGCTCGAGAATAGCTCGGGAATAAAATAAATTTTCATTGCACCAATACTTAAGCTCGAGAATAGTTATTCTCGAAGTTGGAGAATAGCTCAAGAATAGCTAAAGAATAGCTCAGGAATAGCTGAAGAATAACGAACAGTATTGCACTAACCAAAATTATAGAATAGCTTATTCTCCAGCTATTCTCTTGCAATGTGCAAGTTATTCCTGATCTAGACCAGGAAAAGCTGAAGAATAAGCTAATAACTTTTAGAAAAAATAACCAATTTCCAAAATTTTTTCCTTATTAATGTTTTTAGGCTTATATAATGTTTATTTAACGTAAAAGTAACAAAACAAAAAAGTTTGAAAATGCACGCTTTAAGGTTTCGTTCGCCATCCGGTTACTGACTTGGCTCAAGTCGACGTATCTTCGGTGAGCGGACGAGAAACAAATCTGCTCTCATAACAAATTTGTAGGCGGGGCTTATGTAGGCTTATTCTCGAGCTTAATTGGCTGTCTGCTAGGCTGTGATTGGATAACAATGATGCAGCCACATTTTTATTGGCCAGCTGGAGAATAAGTTATTCTCCAGCTATTCTCGAGAATAGTTATTCTCGAGCTATTCTCTTATGGTGCAGGGAAAAAGTTGGAGAATAAAACCTCGAGAATAACTATTCTGGAATAGCTCGAGAATAAGAATAGCTCGAGAATAAGTTGGTGCAATTGGCCGAAAATCTATTCTTTTGTAACAAAATCACATGTTTGTTTTCTCAAGTGGTGCAACTATTTTTTGTCAGACTTTAGCTAAGGCTCTGCAAGATTGCACGTACATAGCGCAGCACCAGCAATGGCAATAGCAATGTTAAAGTATCCAATCATCTGACAATCCTCCACGCTACCGAGTCTAACAATCCAGGTAAAAGCAAAAGGCCGAATATCGTCGTCTGTTAAAGCAAGATTGGCAAAATAAGCAGCGTCAAAAACAATTGCCGTTGCCAAAATTACGGCCGAAACTTCTGCTAAAATAATTAGACTATGATAAACAACCCCAGAAGCTCTCTGTATCCATATCATAATAGGAATTATTAATAAAATATTCAATAAACCAGCCCATACTCCGGTCAATAACTGGTTGAACTTGTAGCGTGGCTCATTTTCCATTAGTTTTGCTGGAATTATCTCTGGTTTTTCTGAAATGCAGCAAAAAATGTTTATATATCAGTTCGCGATGCAATAGATCACATTCAATTATTAATTAATATTTATTACGGGGTGCTCCAGGTATCGGAAGGTACTGTGAAACATAGAAATATTTGACACAAATAAAAGTTTAATACGGAGCAAAATAGCGCATGAGACAAAATGTCAAATCACTTGAGACTGTCGCGTTAGGACCCCGCGTGACTGAATTTTTGGCAAACGTTAACTCACCGCCAATTCCTAAAATGGATTAAACGGATTAGATTGAAATTTGTTTGCCTAATAACTTATTTCAATGTTGAGGTAAACTTAAAAAATTTTGAGCACACGTGGGAGGTGCTACAAATAATTGTTATCACAAATTTTGTATAAATGTATAAACTAATGTCATGAGTTATTGGTAAAACAAATTTTAATCTAATCCGTTTAATCCATTTTAGGAACTGGCCCTCAGCCTAAATGTTAACAATAAAAGTGCTTCAGTTTTGAAATTTGTCCTTGTCCGTGTCCCTGTGTCCTTTAGAACAAGGACGACCTGAGTATCTGAACCATAAAGCCTATTTCAAACTTGTCCGAGCGTGTCCGCTTGTCCGTCAGCAAAAAGTTTGCTGATCTGTTGCAGAACATTCAATAGCAGTTAACAGCCAAATTTTAGTATGCAAGCTAAATCAGATAAATGTGCGAAAATCATCGTATCTGCACTACCAAAAATACATAATAAGAAAGAATATGACACTCTTGCCTATTCTAGCTAATCGGCCGGAACGATGATCCGGCCGAAATAGCCCTTTTACGCCTTGATTTCAGAGGGGACCACAACCTCAAATCCAGACGTGTGGGGGGGGGAATAGTGGACCTATTTTTTTGAGTAGAGCACCTTGGGGGATGCATTTTTGCTTTAAGAACCCCTATTTCATTTTTTGGATTTTCTGAGATACGACCCTCCGAAATCTGAACCCTCAATGAGGGACGTTTTCGCAATTTTTTTCCGAAGCTCTTGTTTTTTCCGTTCTAATCGTGTCTAAATGGTGTCAGATTATTGTTTACAATTTTTTAGAATCAAAACGAAGGCTCTTTGACCGGGTTCATGCCAAAAAAATGGCCAAATTCGTCAGAAACGTCCGATTTTTGACCAAATTCAAACTTGGCCTTAATTTAGGCTTGGGCTTAGGCTTAGGCTTAGGGCTTAGGCTTAGTATGGGGCTTAGGCTTAGTATCAGGCTTAGGCTTAGGCTTAGGTTCAGGCTTAGGCTTAGGCTCAGGCTTAGACAATAAAAAATCGAAATTTTCAGAAAAAATCCTGCCAGCTTAGCCTAGAGAATCCTGCCAACTAAGCCTAGAGGATGCCTTAAAACATCATAACGCACTCAAAACTATCCAAAAACAAAGATTATAGCCATTATTGGCTTCGAACTTTGGCCTACGTTCAGTTCCAAAAACACTGAAAATGCAATTTTTAAGGGGTCATAGCTCAGAAAAACCAAATTTGTGGATAGGGGTTCTACCTATTACAGAAAATGCTTCCCTCAAGGTGCTATTAGGTCCACTATTCCCCCCCCCCCCCAACTGCACTTGATCCGTACTCTTGGTATACTGATTCTGTAGCGGTTTTTGTGTGCTGGCTGACGGACATTTTCTTACGGACACGGACGCGATCACGTATGAACATCAGAGAACTAACCTTCCAGTACAATCAGCATCGTTTGTGTTTTGTTTGCGCTATACACCAAAATAGTTAAAAATAAAATCAAAAGATTAAGCACTAATCGATTTCCCAATGCTGCACACAAGATCACAAACAAGTCCACAGTATTCGACACAGAATGATACATCAGACTATATGATGAGTAAATTGTTGTTAGTAGATATATTTGCAAAATTCGTTACTAAAATTTAGCATCATATTGATAATGAACACAGATCTAATCTCAGAGGACCTCAGTAGAGATATTTAAGATAGGGGAAAGCTCGTAATACGAACAATTCCCTAATACGAACAGTCATGCGCATTTCCCATTGGATTGCACGTTATATAACAGCTCCCGAGCTGAAAAGTTATTGGTGGCAAAATGCACGTTTCAACTATGAACCGAAACTGAAGCTGAAAAATGACCTCTTAAAAGTCTGGGGACTAGAGCATTTTGACTGAGCAATAGGCCGACTGCTGTGCCCTATTATTGCGGGCACCACGGCTGTATAACTGGACCTCTTGGGATTAGTCTGGGCTAGGCTTAAAAAAGTATACTTAAACTTAAACTTAAATTAAAAAAGTATGCCCCTAAACTTAAACTTAAACTTATGTAGCGTACTGGGTTACACGTCAATAGCAGCTAGTAGACTTCGTAGGTCAGGTCCCTAAGTTTTGCCCAGTAACTACAAAGATTAGGCAACACGAGACAATGCAGCAGCGTCTGTTTATTGAACAAAACACAAAACAGTATTGTTTATCAACAGACAATAAACGGCAAACCCGGTAAATAACTAGGGGAGGAGTCTTGAAGAGCTAAATGACTGAGTCTAAAGTGGGACCGCTAGCTCTCAGCAGGATGGTAGCAAGACTGAGTGACAAAACATATAACTCAGTCTTATATACTGTCTTGTACATGTCGTAGCTAGCTTATTAATAGTAGTTTGGCATTTCTAAATGTCAAGATGTCTGCTATAAAAATGTCAACTTGGCAGCTATGAAAATGTCAGTTTGGTAGCAAGAAATAGAAGTCAATACGTAAGCTAAGATAATTAGCTAATATCTACGTATATTTAGCTTCTGCTACACCTCACCCCTTATTTTTTTGAAACGTCCTCGTTTCGATAGAACAAATAATTTATGAACAATCATGAGTGTCACTTATTAGTGTGAACTGAGTTTATTTAATATTGAGGGTTCTGCCGCATAGTGTTTGTCGTGTATTGTGCATTTGTTTTAAAGCGCAAGCAAAAGCCAGCTAATCATTCGTAATGTCGTTATGACGTAGTCCAATAATCAAAATTGAGCAGTCCAGGTCGTATCCAAAATAGCAATTCATTTGTTAAGTCATATAATCGTTAATCAAAAAGGGTTGATTAAAGGGTGTAGTCCGGGCCAATAAATTCAAGATCCACTACTACAGTTAAGGGAAACGGGGATGAAAGCACAGGGTGCCCTGAACCGGTGCTAAGGGAATTAAAACTCCGTTAGGCTGTCGCAATACCGGAATCATTGCAATTTGGGTATCAGTCGGCCAGGTTGGTATCACTTGATATTGCGCGTCTGCATTCACCGGTTGCATTGGTGGTGCATTTGAGTAGTCGATTCCGCTCTGAGTTGTGGCAGGTAACTCGTTAAAACCTGGGGGGAGGACCAAGGGCATACATGGTAGATGCAGGGTGGGTGGTTACCGGAGCTGTGGGCGCAGCTGAGATAGCCGGTGCCGTCGTTACTCGCTCCGGCGGCACATACTGTCGAAAAACGTTTGGTGGTATTTGCAATGGGTTGACAAAAGAAGGTGTTTGGATTGTTGTTGCGGTTGGCACCGGTGGCGGCAAGTTGACAGGGGAAATGGGCTGAAATTGGGCGTTCAGCTGATTCATTGATGATGAAATAACTTCACCAGATGCATAGGCTCTGGCTCCGTTCGAATAGCCTGAGTCTCAGGAATTGCATAGCGGTAGTGCGACATCGGAAGTTGCTCAGCGATGGAAATTGATTGTGTCGTAGCTGTCGTAGAGACTGTCGGGGCCGCTGTAGACAATTCCAATGCCACTGAGACTATGGGTTGGTTCTGTGGTGTCAACAGGGGCGGTCGCCGCGATGTTGTTCCAGATGAAGACGCTGAAGTGGACTCAGATGTTGTTCGAGGAGCTTGGGCAAGAAGAATTTCTTGAACTTCTGCATCTTCTCCTCCTGCAGTGCCACTATCCATGGATCGTGTGAATGAAATCGGCTGAGACTGTGTTTGTCGAAAAGCGGAGAAAGAAACGAATCGTTTGCAATGATCCAGCAGTGCGCACTTCGAACACCACAAATCGAAAAGTTTTAAAGTGCCCGTCACGTTTAGATGCGTTCCGTTCAGCTCGAAAAATAACCACTTGATACCGTTATTGTCGCGAAACGGCGTGTTCGGCATTTCGGATGCGGCGATGACATCAAGTCCGTATTGTTCACATAATTCTCGCAGACGATTTTGAAATTCATAATAGCGTGTCGGGGTCGTCCTTTGGGTTGGCAATGGTAGCGACACAAAAACGGAGCGTGGTCGTGTTGTGATATTCGGGGACAAAATGAAGGCGATTTCTCGCAAATTTTGTTCCAATGTTCGGTCAGAATCAGCCAGCATATCGTTCAAGCCGACATGAAGAATTATGTGGGCATATTCCATCAATGGCTGTTCCCGTAGGATTCGCGGTAGGTCGTGAATTCTAATTCCAGCGCTGCAAATGATGGTTCCACTTTCCACTTCGGAGAGGTGCTTAATCACAGCATCTCCTATGATCAGCACTGTACGAGAAGGATTCGGGTCAAGCAGCGATTCTTCTGTCATTTTGTCAAGTTGGGCTAACTGCTCGCCGCTGTTCTGCTGCAAATATCCGCGGACAGTACTCAGCGCTTGTCCATATCTATTTTTCCCTGGCCAAGAGAATGCTTCACACCGCAGACTTTGTTCTTCGTCGTATCCAGTAGCCATCAGCATGTCTCGTTGTTCCGAGTAGACAAATATGGTATTTTCTTGGCTGAGAAAATATTCTCGAACTGCATCATTCTGAAGTGCTCTGCGAAGAATGATAGCTTCCATTGTCTCTTGCCGTAGTGAAATCCACGATGCAGGTGGCGGATCCAAGTCTGCTCGAAGACTGTTTAGTAGTCTGTTGATTCGCTTCGGAATGTAGGCATAGTTTTCACCCATCAAGTTCGATGCGAATGCATGTTTCTGGAGCTGTACCAAATGAATATATTCATAAGCCTGCTTAATTGATTGAAAAGATAGGTTTCCAATTCTGAACATGAAAGCCGTGTTGTACGGTGACAGAATATGGTCTTCATTCGAGACAGAAACTTTTAACTGCAATGGGGAGCAGTGCGCCAAAGGCTGAGCAGCAGAAGCGGCTGTGGCATGTGCTCCTTGTGGATCTGGATTAGTTGGAGGCGACTGTGATGTTTGAATCGCTGATGGTTCTGTGGCAGGCTGCAAAACTATCTGAACTGTAGACACCTGGTGTGATGGTCCTGCTTGTTGCAGCGGTTGTTCTAATTGTGGCTGCACTATTGGATCTGACGGTGTTGGTGGAACTGTTGGTGCTTGTTGAGATGCTGGCATTTCCGGTTCTGGTCGGGCTTCCTGCAATTTGAATCTAGCATCATTCGATGTGTCTGGCTCTGACGCTGTCTCTTCGCCCGATGATGTAGTGTAGTCGGAGTCTTCTGGCTAAAGTAAAAATCAAAGTCTTAGTCTTTGTCTGAGATCAAAGGCATTCGTTATATCGAATTCTATCTGTCAAACGACTGATATTAATTTTTCTTGCAAGCTAACTAATGATACGTCTTTTCTATTGTCAATATTAAAGCTGCCGTTTATTCGAAACTTTAGATAGTCTCAAAAGTCTATACATTGTACTAGTAGACGTATAGAACAACAATGCAAAAAAGTCATTAGTACTAGAAGACGTATAGAATAACAATACAAAAACAAGAGTCTTAAATTGTCTAAATAAAAATTAAAAATAAGTAAAAAAGTATGTACATCCTTGGTCTTAAGTCAACGTAATGGTCTTAATCTAACAGAAGTCTCTGGCCTAGGACGGAAATTGTATTGTGAGTTGTCTCGTGATCGGAATGTTTTAGGAAAGTTGAGGTAGTTAGGTTTAATGTAAGTCTTGTTTTGAGCAGTTACGGCTGTAGGCAAAGTAGTCTTGTGTAGTTTGTCAATGGAAACAGAATCTAAAGGTCGGTTAGTGTCTAGAGTTGTCATTTGGTGTGCTTGTGTCTGGGGGGTTTTGGAGGACGGTTGATTATTTGCTATCGGAGCAGTGATAACTTGTTGATCTGCATTCGATGACAGATCTGCTTTAATCTCGTGTGGGGGCAGATGTAGGTCTAAAAATGGTTTAATTCGATTTACATGCAGCCAAAATGCTGGTTTTAATGGCTTATTAATGTAAGTTACTTTAACATCGGGTAGTCTGATGTCAATTATACGGTGGGGTCCGATCCAAAAATGAGCCAATTTAGGCGTGAATTTTTTTCCAGTTGTTGATTCTGTCGTTATTTCTTTGTCTCTAACAGTAGCTGGTGTGAAAACGTACACACGGTCCCCAATTTCATAGTTTTTTAAATTAACTTTTTTGTCGTAAAGTTTCTTTTGTTTCTGTTGTGAAAGTTGAATGAAAGCGTTTGTGTCTTTCCATGCCATGTGTAAGCGTTTAACTAAGTCGGACTTATAGCCTTCATACTTACTAGTTGTGTCAGGTGTCGTAAGTGCAGTATCAATGGGTAAAGTCGGGTCACGTCCGTACAAAAGAAAAAATGGACTTTCGCGACTACTTTCATGGGTTGCTGTGCGATATGCAAAAGTCACATATGGAATATATGTGTCCCAAGTAGCTTGATGCTTATGGCAATACATAGATAGCATATTCAAAAGTGTACGATTATGTCTTTCTACAAGTCCGTTATTTTTGGGATTGTATGGTGTTGTATTAATTTTTTTTGTCTGCATAATAGAACACACGGATTTGATCAAGTCCGATAAAAAGTTTTTTCCGCAGTTGATAAAAGTTCTCGTGGCGTAGAATGTCTACAAATAATTTCTTTCGACAAAAATTTTTGCAATAGTTTCAGCCTTCTGATCTGGCAGGGCAAAAACTTCGGTCCATTTTGTGAATGCATCAACAAATATTAGTAAATATTTATTTTTTGACTGTGTCTCAGGTAAAGGTCCTAAAATGTCTACTTGTAGTCTTTGAAAGGGTTCTGATACAGGAATAGGCACCAAAGGCGCGCGTTGTGCAGGTGGTGGATTCTTTCGGTGAGCCGCACGTCGTGCAACTGTAACAATAATTTTTAAT
>JASANF010002994.1:0-27403 GCA_030248245.1 Trissonchulus sp. WLG1_4 | reverse complement strand
ACTAAATTAGCTAGCAATGAGTTAACTTGGATATTTTTGTAACACCGCTAACGTCTTTTCTTGTTTTGCTTTCGTTGTTTTTCTGTGTTATTTCATGGCTGAGCAGTGGCAATGCTTTGTATTGTGGCTGACGTGGCAAGAAGAACCCAGGCCGGCGGTCGGATTTGCAGCACTTCAACACCTGTACGAAGCTGGGAAAACGGGCATGCGGCGAAGCCAAAGTCGTGCATTTCTTTGAGGCACCTCCTCGTGTGAGGGCCAGAACATTTTGAGCACGCCAGACTATCAGAGCCGCCGATTGGAGACGTTATTTGCCCCTGAGTTCATACGATTAGCCCCGCTATGGCTGAACTACATCACCAGAGCAGCACTCGCTGTCGTTGCTACCGACTACCGATGCTATGCCGCCGAAAGCCACAGCCGGGCCTGGGAAGGAAGAAACGCCACTAAATTAATATTTAAAATGACTTTTATGTTTTTGCATTGTTATAATGACGCCATGCACAGCTGCCAAAATTTGAGGACAAATTCACTTTTTTAAAACGAGGGGGGAAATGTAATGTAGTACGTACATGCGTACGTACGCACGCATAAAAGTTGCTGCTGACGATGAGTCATGCTGCACAACTTTCATGCGCGCTTAGCTCATTTGCATATTACACTACATCTAATTTGCATACGAGTTTTACACTATAAAAACGCACGCTGTGCATGGTCAATCAGTCTGCATTCTTCTGCCTGTTCTATTCCTGCCCTGCTCAGCCCCAGTAAACTTCTTTTACTATTCCCCTGCCTTGCCTTTTCCTGCCTTGCCTCTCATCGACTACGCTACAAAGACCAAATGTTCAAAAACTTTGAAGTTTTGGTAGGCGTTGTACCAAAACTGCTAGTTTTGGTAGAGCGCATACCAAAACTAGGAAGTTTTGGTAAGCATTGTAGCAAAACTACCAGTTTTGGTATAGCGCTTACCAAAACTGGACAGTTTTGGTAAGCGTTATACCAAAACTAGAGTTTTGGTACACATTCGCTCAAAGCTCCCCTGACATTAGTTTTGAGTAATAGTTATGGTACACGCTTACAGATTAGTTTAGTTTTAGTTATAGTTTTGGTACGAGTTCATTTTTAGTTAACTTTTAGTTATGGTTTTGGTACAAAGCCAGATTTTAGTTCAGTTTTAGTTATAGTTTTGGTATAACTGCTGAAAATTAGTTTTTACAACTAGTTTTAGTTTTAGTTATGGTATAC
The DNA here is from genome assembly GCA_030248245.1 of Trissonchulus sp. WLG1_4. Classification (NCBI taxonomy): domain Eukaryota; kingdom Metazoa; phylum Nematoda; class Enoplea; order Enoplida; family Ironidae; genus Trissonchulus; species Trissonchulus sp. WLG1_4. Next base: position 26,158 of record JASANF010002994.1, on the reverse strand, counting down.
CAGAACAACACTAGCGTTGAGGCAGGCAGTACTGTTAAGAATGGACCAGCGAGGTGCCCAAGTTAATAAAGTTAAGGGCAGTTTCGCCAATCATGAGCAAATATTTACTCTTTAAAGTTCCCAATTGTTTATATATAATTGTCTGTGCCTTAAGGGGGTAATTGCGTTTTTAGGTGTTTTTTTGAAAAGCCATAGCTCAGCGTTCACAAATTCAAATCACAAGCGGTCTTTTGCATTAGATAGAACAATATCTTTTCTAAATGTATGCCATGCATTGAAATTTAACCTTTGATATTGTTTCCAGTATAAGCGATTAAAGAAAGGTCCTTTGCAAAATATTACAATTTTTTACAAAAAGTTTGCGCCACAGCTCTGAATCATACGATTAAATGTTGGGGCTGAAAGTTGGTAAGGTTTTTGACATGTTTAAAATCCCCAGGCATGTCCCCCACTTTTTTAATAACTAGTCAATTTACTGAGAAAATAGCTGAAAAGCAAACGCACCGAAAATTTAAGATATGTTCTTGTAATTAAAACCCTCTAAAAACGTCCACAGGTGAAATTTCAAAAAAGTGAGAGACATGCCTGGGGATTTTGACCTTTACAGTACTGTCCCAAAAATTTATGATCAGGCGTCACTTATAACTTGAGTACTGGTGGCGCAAAGTTTACATAGAAATCACAAAAACCTCGAAAACGCAACTACCACCTTAAGTTATCCTTACAAGACGTTAGTGTAGTTATTGGCGAAACTGGACACGCAGGTTATGCAGTCTTATATGGTCAGTTAGTAGTTTTAATTAAAATAGTCTTTAAAAGTTGTGCTCTCAATCATCTTGAAACTTTTGCAAGGTCAAGGATTACAATTTGCAAGGCAGCATATACATATACATTTAGACTGCATTCTGCTACTGTTCACCGGGTGGTGGAGCACAGGAAAACGTTTTCCGGAAAATTTCCGGAAAATTTCCGGAAATTTTCCGGAAAAAAATTTCCGGTAAATTTCCGGAAAATTTCCGGGTTTTTTCCGGATTTTTTCTTTTGTGCCCTGCCGAATTTCCGAAAATTTTCCGGAAAATTTCCGGTTTTTTTCGGGTTTTTTCTGGAAAATTTCCGGCAATTTTCCGGAAAATTTCCGGACTTTTTCCGGATATTTTCCGGTCAACGCCAAACTGTTGCCGGATAATTTCCGGAAAATTTCCGGGCTTTTTCCGGATAATTTCCGGGTTTTTTCCGGAAATTTTCCGGATAATTTCCGGGTTTTTTCCGGATAAATTCCGGGTTTTTTCCGGAAAATTTCCGGGTTTTTTCCGGAAAATTTCCGGGCTTTTTCCGGATAATTTCCGGGTTTTTTCCGGAAATTTTCCGGATAATTTCCGGGTTTTTTCCGGATAATTTCCGGGTTTTTTCCGGAAAATTTCCGGGTTTTTTCCGGAAAATTTCCGGGCTTTTTCCGGATAATTTCCGGGTTTTTTCCGGAAATTTTCCGGATAATTTCCGGGTTTTTTCCGGAAAATTTCCGGGTTTTTTCCGGATAATTTCCGGGTTTTTTCCGGATAATTTCCGGGTTTTTTTCGGAAAATTTCCGGGTTTTTTCCGGAAAATTTCCGGGCTTTTTCGGGATACTTTTCGGGTTTTTTCCAGAAAATTTCCAGGTTTTTTCCGGGCTTTTTCCGGATAATTTCCGGGTTTTTTCCGGATAATTTCCGGGTTTTTTCCGGAAAATTTCCGGGTTTTTTCCGGAAAATTTCCGGGTTTTTTTCGGATAATTTCCGGGTTTTTTTCCGGAAAATTTCCGGGCTTTTTCCGGATAATTTCCGGGTTTTTTCCGGAAATTTTCCGGATAATTTCCGGGTTTTTTCCGGATAATTTCCGGGTTTTTTCCGGAAAATTTCCGGGTTTTTTCCGGAAAATTTCCGGGCTTTTTCCGGATAATTTCCGGGTTTTTTCCGGAAATTTTCCGGATAATTTCCGGGTTTTTTCCGGAAAATTTCCGGGTTTTTTCCGGATAATTTCCGGGTTTTTTCCGGATAATTTCCGGGTTTTTTTCGGAAAATTTCCGGGTTTTTTCCGGAAAATTTCCGGGCTTTTTCGGGATACTTTTCGGGTTTTTTCCGGAAAATTTCCGGGTTTTTTCCGGGAAATTTCTGGGTTTTTTCCGAAAAATTTCGGGGCTTCTTCTGGATAATTTCCGGGTTTTTTCCGGAAAATTTCCGGTTTTTTTCCGGAAAATTTCAGGTTTTTTCCCGGAAAATTTCCGGGTTTTTTCCGGAAAATTTCCGGGCTTTTTCGGGATAATTTTCGGGTTTTTTCCGGAAATTCTCAAACTAATTTCCGGGGTTTTGTCCGGAAAATGTCCGAATTTTTTCAGGAAAATTTCCGGATAATTTCCCGGTCACCCAAAATATGGCTCATTTTACAAGGGCCAACAAAATTTTTACAAGCATCTCTTGTCACGGGGTGTAGCTGTTTTCCGACACCAGGTACGCATATGGCATAGTCAACTATAGTGGTGCGGGGAAAAAACCATATTTTCAACTTTTCGGGTCGTCCTGTGCTCCACATAAATCGGATCCATTAGTGCTCGCGGCTGTTATAACGGCCATCTTTCGTCTAACTGTTGCACTATTAAAATGGATTCTAACTACTCACGTTTCTGAGTAATAAGCCTCGAAAGTCGAAACCTTCGGGAAAAAACCCTAATGCGGGGAAAAAACCCTATCACTTTTTTCGGTTGTTCTATTAGCGTTGAGTATAAACTCAATCTACGTATAAACTCATCGTGTTCTACAACTCTTAGGCTGCAGTATGGAATAAAAAAACCGTTTTTCCGACACCCATGTGACTCACAATAATTTTTCAAAAATCGACCATTTTTGGCACAAATGACTTCTGCCGAAATATGCATTTTTTCAATATTTACAAGCATTAAAAATAAATTTTTGCGCCTATTATATACGTCAGAAACGGAGGACAAACACCGCCCGCGTCTAGAATTCTTGGATTGAAGTGGTACGCAGCAGCTAAAGCCTAAACATTCCAAAAAAGGTCAAATTGTGGTGAAACATCACCAAAACAGGTTTCGTAAGGGGTGTCGGGGTATGGGCCAAAACGACAAAAAACGACGTATTGCGGCCAAATAAACGGTTTTAATGAAGTCTACGCAAGTTGTTAGCCCAGATGAACCCACTTTTGTAGCAACAATGGGTGAGTTTAGCAAAAAAATATCGCCAAATAAAATAGGGTTTTTCCCGCAATAGGGTTTTTTCCCGCACAAACTTTGAACTGTCACAGGTAAACCATGTTTTTCACTGTTTTTGAGCTTCAGAAATATAGAGGAAAGGTAACTCTCTTGATAAATGCAAACGGCGTTGGCAAAAAGTGTGTTTGAAAAAATTATGACAAGTCAAAAATTTGGAAACATTTGGAAAACTTCACTTTGAAATTTTTCAACACGCAAAATTTTGAAATTTTATAAAAAAATGCTACAGACCTTAAAACTGCACAGCAATTGGTGTGGTAAGTCAGTTTGTGATGGGCTTTCCACCTATACTCAAAAAGGACCTATGTCGTACATAAGGTTCGGCCAGGAAATACTAAGGTTTTTTCCTCGCAAAACGCGTAAGGTTTTTTTCCCGCACCACTATATATACAATACACGACAGTATGTATATATACTAAAATTTTTGTAAATAAATAAACACATGATAATTCTATTTTGTATGCAACCTGCTCATTTTTGCCAAAGTTAAGCTTTTTGATGATTTCACATTAGCAACTGACTTCTACTTGATGCCAGTAACTAAGACTAATCCTTGCTCGCCAACATACTAAACTTAAGTCTTAGCACCAAGCCTTCGCTTAAGCCAGTGCTCCGAGCCCTAAGTTAAGGTGGTAGTGTCGCCAAAGCAGTTTTGCTCATAGGCTGCAAAATGTGAACTTTTTGCTTTGAAATTGTACGTTCACTGAGAAACTAGTGAAATGCCATATGGTGTCAAATAAATACTGCCAGACACTAGACTACCAATATCTACCAATATTTTTAACCAATCACCATTTGTGAGCCAGACATCACACAATAGAGACATAAAAGTTCACAAAATCAAGCCAGATATCAGTTTGGCCAGCTTGTGAAGTACATGTAATGTTTTGACGCACATTTTTTTGCCACAAATAAGAAAAATGAAAAATGAAGGTTCGTTTTTTCTTTTGATTTCAAAATAAGTGTCTAAATTTTTTACAATTTATCATTATTCCTGTGAGTACTTTACAGGTTACGCACAGTTTTACAGTTCAAACAGGCATTACTCCACAACCAGCAAAGCAAATTGCACTAAATTTTGTGTGCATAAACTAGAACATATGTGCTTTTACTTTGGGTAAAGAATCTAAACAAAAAGTTTTTTAATTGTGACGAAATTATCGAATGTGATTAGGTTTTCAAAACGTCATTTTTCCGACTATGCGACTTCACTGCTAACTGTATGCTGCATCAATTTTGCTGAAACTTGGCAAAAATATTTGCCTTAAAACATATTTTCAGAATATATAAAGAACAATGACCTATCTTTTATTGAAAAAGTTTCATAGTCGCGCAAATTTGACTGCTTTCGCGACACTACCCCCTTAAAGCAAAACAGAGCCTATATACGCCTAAAAGCCCATGGTCTAATTTAAAATAACTGCTAATAAGCATGAAAAATACATAACTTTGCTGCCGCGGTTTTTTCCCACAAATGGGTTTTTCACCGGAGAAGTTTTTATTTAGAGCAAGGTTAGGCCTACGACATATATATTTTTTGATTTCCCGTAGAAACATTGTAATATAAACTTGGGCTACATGACAAAATATAGAAATGGGGGTTTTCTTGCTTGTTGTTGTTTGAAAATGTTTCAAGTTTTTTTAAAGGAATTTTTATAAGTAACCCTTGAAAACCAAACAAAAATGGCCTGGAAACAAAATCCATAGGATTTGCAATCTTTTGTGCATATCAACGTGCCTTATTCTCTGAAGTAAATTTGTCATTGTCATTGTCATTTTCCCGTCTAAAAACACTGCATCACAAAAACTTTAACTTGGCAAACTCTTGAAAAGTAAAGAACAGTACAAAACACTAAATACAACAAAATATACAAAAATAGCAGCTATATAAAAATAAAGTCACAAAAGATGTACAAAATTGCGCCAATTAGAGTATATATACACTCAAAGTATAAATTACTTTTTCAAATATTCGAACTACAACTACGTATATATATATACAACCTGAAAACGAACACACAAAAAAGTTTTCCGGAAAAATCAGGAAACTGTGGCAAACCGCAAAATTAGAAAATCACCTAAAAAATCCGAAAAGTTTTCAGAAAAACCCAGAAATTTTTCGAAAAAACCCGGAAATTTTCCGGAGATAACCCGGAATTTTCCGGAAAAAACCCGGAAATTAACTGGAAAAAACGAGGAAATTTTCCGGAAAAAACCCGGAAATTTTCCGGAAAAAACCCGGAAATTATCCGGAAAAAACCCGGAAATTTTCCGGAAAAAACCCGGAAATTATCCAGAAAAAACCCGGAAATTATCCGGAAAAAACCCGGAAATTTTCCGGAAAAAACCCGGAAATTATCCGGAAAAAACCCGGAAATTTTCCGGAAAAAACCCGGAAATTATCCGGAAAAAACCCGGAAATTTTCCGGAAAAAGCCCGGAAATTTTCCGGAAAAAACGCAGAAATTTTTCGGAAAAATTAATTTCCGGATTTTCTCGGTTCGGAAAAAACCCGGAAATTTTCCGGAAAAAAACCGGAAATTTTTTAATTTCCGGAAAATTTCCGGGAAATTTCCGGAAAATTTCCGGAAAAAGTTTTCCTGTGGAGGAATATATTTACTAATATTTACTATTTACATATGTAATATACTAATATATGAATACGCTTTAAAAAAATTTTCGGTTGAACCCCCCTTTTTGAAAATCCTGGCGACGCTACAGATGGCCGAATGGTTTCCCCGGTCAAGGTTCGGCGGGGGGGGGGAATTATTTTTGCCTATAAATCGCTTCCTACCCCATCTTTTAATAAAAATATAGAACCCCCATCGTCAGCCAAGCCCCCAATCTAATCTCTAGCCCCCAAAATAGCTGTCGCCCCTTTTAATAAAAATCTACAGTGAAATTATTGGTGCTAGAACCCTTAGGGGTGGAATAAGTTGGAAAAACGGCATTTTTTCGACTAAGGATCCGGAGGCCCGTCCCCGTATATTCCCCGAACCCAGAGAGGGTCAAAATTGAACGCTCTTTCGGATAGGCTAGGTTAGAAGTTTGTAGGATGCAAGCTTTAGTTTTTATCTAGTTTAAAAATTATCTAGTTTTTTTCTACATTTTTTCTAACTTTTTTCTGGTTTTTTCTCGAAATAATTTTCCTGTGAGGTGGCGCTTCGAGAATCTGTTTTTTGGCGAATTATTTTTCCTGGAGCGAAATCGACCTATGGTTCTTGAAGAAAAGTTGTTCAGCAGGTGTTCAGTAGTCGCTTGACGTGTATATATAACTAAAAATGGAAAAATTTTGAACAAAATCCAAAATCTGAAATTTGCGTTTTTGTGATCATTTTTTTAATACGACCAAACTAAAAAAACCGTGCGCAGAAAATCGAGATAAAACTAAATTACTTCCTTTTTTGAAAAAGTGACAAACATAGTTGAAGCAAGCGTCTGCAAAATTAAGCCATTGGCCCGTATTCACATACTAAGTGTAACGCTTAAACTAAGTGTTTACACTTAGTGTTAGCGCTTGTAAGCGCTAAGTGTTATTTACAAACTTGAACTTCTACCATGCTAAACATACTTAAGCGCTTAGCGCTTAGCAAACGCTTAGCGTTTGTTTGTGAATAACACTTAGTATGTGAATACGGGCCATTCAGTCAGAAAAATAAAAAACATGCAACAAGCCAAGCAACTTTTCAACAAAAACCAAGGTTTTTTGCCACAGATTCCAAATCGCATTTTAAATTACGTTGAGCGACATTGACAAAAATACACTATTTTTCAAGCTAATTTTTCGTTAGCTACTTTTTGGCTTCTGTTAACTTTCTCAACGGTTATTTGCATTAAAAAATACGCTCTATTTTTTGACACCGTCGTTTGTGTGGGCAAACTTCAGATTTTTCTGATCGGCAGTAGCCTTTTTTGATTCGTGATAGCTCTCCTCCAAGTCATTTCTTCATTGTGAAATTTGACTTGAAGTTAGAAAATAAGCAGATGCAGGTGTACCTACTTCGAAAATGTTGATCTCTGTTTTTGGTGAAATTCTGCAGCGTTTTCAAGTTGACCAATTTCATAAAAACTAGTGTATTTTGACCAAAAACAATTGGATAAAACTTATAAGAAAAGATACACCTCGGCAACACAATTATCTACAGTTTAAGCTATAGATCGTAAAATTTGAACAAAGTTTCGCTCAGTTATGCCGTTTGCAAAATGGTGCGCATTTAGCGAAAATAGAAATTTTCAATCGGTCATATAAAATTAGAACAAGGCAGCAAGAACGTCAAACTTACTCAAAAACAGAGCTTTGTAGCGAGCTTTAATATTTTTATACGAAAGTTATTCTAGCTAGAACCTACGTTGACTTATACGATAATAAAGTCATGGAAGTTATTCGGAGCGCCACCTTAAGGTGGCGCTCCTGAAATGTGCCTTTTCGAAAAACGGCAGTTTGGGGACAATTTTGGGTAGATGTCGCGCGTGTAAGCGTGCACGAGCACGAGATTTTACCCCCCCACCCCTAGGCGCTATTTGCGCTATTTGCGCTATTATAGTTCCCAGCTCAAAAACGCCACCCCCCCACCCCTAGGCGCTATTTGGGCTATATGCGCTACTGTAGTTTCCAGCTCAAAAACGCCCCCCCAGCCCCCCCGCTATTTGCGCTATACACGCTACGACAGGTACCACCCTCCCTCCTCCTCCGTGTACGCGTGTAAGCGAAATCGAAATAGCACTTTTTGTGCTATAGCGCTTTTTTTATGCGCTATATGCGCTATATGCGCTATAAGCGCTATGGAATTTGCTATATGCGCTATTTGCGCTATAGCGCCTTTTGGTGGTGCTATATGCGCTATTTGCGCTATATGCGCTATCGAAGGTGCTATATGCGCTATTTGCGCTATATGCGCTATCGAAGGTGCTATATGCGCTATTTGCGCTATAGCGCTTTTTGGGAGTGCTATATGCGCTATTTGCGCTATAAGCGCTATCGACGGTGCTATATGTGCTATTTTTTGGATATGGATGAAACTTCTACAGAAAAATGGCCAGGCCTATTGGTGTTTCTGTTAATTTCCCTTTAAATAGTGATGCTGATGTTGGATAGCGCTTATAGCACCTGAGGGTGCTATTTGCGCTATTTAGGCGCTATTTTGTGCTATTGACTAACTTATTGAAAAGTTTTGTACTTTTTAGCACGTATAAGATCCCTCAATAAACAAAAAGAATTTTAAAAGTATTTTAAAACTTTTGTGTTCTGGACGTCGATATAAAAAAATAGTGCATAAATAGCGCATATAGCACAACCATAGCGCATCAAAGTGCTATAAGCGCTATTTTTTTCATAGGCTTAAAAAATAGCGCTTATAGCACCTGAGGGTGCTATTTGCGCTATTTAGGCGCTATTTCGTGCTATTGGCTAATTTATTGAAAGCTTTTGTATTTTTTAGTAAGTATACGGTCCCTCAATAAATTAGAATAATTTTAAAATTATTTTTAAATTCTTGTTTGTGTTCTAGTCGACGATACAAAAAAATAGCGCATATAGCAAAACGATAGCGCATCAAAGTGCTATAAGCGCTATTTTTTCGTAGGCTTAAAAATAGCGCTTATAGCATCTGAGGGTGCTATTTGCGCTATTTAGGCGCTATTTTGTGCTGTTGGCTAATTTATTGAAAATTTTTGTCCTTTTTAGTGAGTATACGGTCTTTCAATAAATTAGAATAATTTTAAAATTATTTTTAAAATTTTGTTAGTGTTCTAGTCGACAATATAAAAAAATAGCGCATATGGCAAAACGATAGCGCATCAAAGTGCTATAAGCGCTATTTTTTTCGTAGGCTTAAAAATAGCGCTTATTGCTTGGACTTGATTATTATTATATTATTATGATCATTAACTCATTATTTCTTTAAACTATTTCTCGTTCTTTCCCTGCTTAACAAGTAAGTTATACATGTTTTTTGGTTATTTCCTTTAATGATCTGTTTTTAGTAGAATATTAATATGCTGGAGAATACTTTATTTACGAATCTTTTTATTTATTTATGAATCTTTTTGCCATTCTAGGGGTTCATTTTGCGTAACCAATAGGACGAAGAATGGAAAGTCATGTTGGGTAATTGCCTACAATTTTGACTAATAGGAGCGAGGAATGGAAAGCCCTACAAACCCAACAACCGGGGGGAGGGAGAATGGGCGCTTACTCAATAAATTAGCCAATAGCACAAAATAACGCCTAATTAGCGCAAATAGCACCCTTAGGTGCTATAAGCGCTATTTTTTAAGCCTATGAAAAAATAGCGCTTATAGCACTTTGATGCGCTATCGTTTTGCTATATGCGCTATTTTTTAATATCCTCTATACTTCACTTGCACTTGCACTTCACTGGTGCAGCGCTAGTTAAAGCTCAGCTCAATCTTAATCTCAACGATGAGATATTAAGTTTCAATTGCACTTCATTGTTGCAGTGCTAGCTAAATTTCAGCTCTAAACCGGTTTAAGCTACCTCTCTACTAAACCGTTTTAGTGCTGTCTACAACTTAATATTTAAAACTCTGACCAGAAATTGCTTAATCCTGAGACAAACTAACAAAATGAAAAGGTGCAGAAGTCATCTAGCTTGTTTTTGTCTCAGGATTTAGCAGTTTCTAATCAAAATAAAGTCTGAGCCCGTAATTTTGAAATGACCCATAGGGAAAGTTAGGCTACCCCTTACTCACTGGTGAAGGTAAAATTAATTCGTCTCAAAGTTTAGGAGATGCAGGCCCATGTTTGCCACCAGGAGCTGCCTCACAGTCAGAAGAACAAGCAACGGCTTCAGAGTCGTCCATGGGACCTTGTTGTCCTGTGTTTCTTATGAATTAATCTACAGGACTGCGTAGAACTTGACCACAAACTAGGTTGAGCAATCAACTTGAATGACTTATGAACAAGCTGACTTGTACAGTGTCAGTGTTATAAACCGGGGTGACCCCCTGGTCTAGGCAAGTTTTCTCGCACTCGTACAGATATATACATCTCCAAAATTCACTCACATTTCCGTTTCACAATCGTAGAAATACGCCAAGACACGTTTTTACCAGTTTTCATATTTGGCAGTTTTTGTGACTTCGCAGCCTCTGTGTAGCGCCCTTGACTTCAGAAATTACTAGAAAGGCTGCCAGAAGTTTTTATACCACGCTGTCTGGCTTACAGCGTAGTTAATTTGTGACTCAACACGCAAAACATGAATACAGTTATATATGTTCCAATAATTCAAATTATGAAGCTTTAATATTATAAAGCCCAAATTCAGCCAGTTTATTTAATAATTTAACTAGTTTTATATATTTTGTATTTAGATTTTTAATGGGGAGCTAATCCTAGTTTTTTCGGCCATTGCCGAAAATATATTTATTTTCCTGTTGTGTGACTGGCTCATAGTCAGTGTGAGCTGATGAAGACGACGGAAACGGGGGTGGAGCCGACGCACTGAAACGGGGTTAAGTATTTAGGGCCTCGCGCACCGATTGAGTTTAGGATTAGCCTCCCCTTGAGCCTAGGGACCGAATTAAGTTAGGTTTTTACTCATTTTCCTCTGTTTGTTATATACTTGTTTTCGGCTTCCAATAAAATTTATATTTTTTGATTTTGTCTTAATTTCTGATTACCCGTTGGGCACCCATGGGGTGTTGTAGGGCTTTGCAGCTATTTAGGGAATTTATCGCGTTAGCCCCGGACCTGAGAGAGGGCCGGAGAACTCAGCTTTAGGCTGTCTGTTGCGGTTTTCAACCGTTAGACCACGTTCCTCTGAGCTCGTGCGCACGGTTACTTTTCGCCCACGTGCCCTCGCCTTTTGATCCTAAATATCAAGAGCCCCGTGGTTCGTGGTTTAACATCAGAACATGAAGTGTTTGTAAAGGGATCGAGTAGTCAAGAATGCTAAGCATTTATGTGTTGAACGCTGAATGGCTACTTTTAGACCAATCAAGAAACTCCTCACATAATATGTTAGTAACTGCCGAATAATCACGTCAGTGTGCATATGAATTAAACTTAGTGTTGTAACTACACTGTCATTCAAGCTAATGATTTCAAGATGTTGTCCTCATAAATTTATTGTCATAGTAAACTTCAGGGACCTGTTTCACAAAAATTATCAGTTATCAGTTATTAGTTATCAGTCATCAGTAAGAATTCATTAGTTATCAGTTTAGCGTTGCACAAAGTTTATCACTTATCAGTTATCAAGTAGCAGTTATCAGTATCAGTGTTGCTCAAGAACTCTGATAGCAAATAACTGATAAATTATCAGCAAACTTAAAAACGTACATAAAAATTAGCGTTAATTTGACTGTTTTTCTAAATTTTTTTCCCATTATATTATTTTTTCTTATGAACACTAATTTAGAAGCATATATTTTCACATATAAGTCAATTTTTGAATTAATCAATCACTTATGCAAAGACAATGCTGTGTGACTGGCACACTGTATGAAACACACTGGAACACTGAATTAGTTTTTATCGATAATATGAGACTAAAATATAACAAAATATTTGGCTAAAAGCAGCAAAATTTCAAAAAATTTCATTAAAACATTGTTAAAAACATCCAAAGTGACTATAGTTGCTAGAAAATGCTAATAAATAAAATTTATCAGTGAACGAACACTGATAAAAAAATAGATAAAATTATCAGTTGTCAGTTATCAATGTTTTGCTTTGTGCAACAAACACTGATAATTCACTGATAAATGTGGGAAATTTTACTAATAACTGATAACTAATAAATGCTAATTATCAGTAATTTTTGTGCAATATTGATAATTGATAACTTATAACTGATTATTATCAGTTATCAGTAAACGCTGTCCAGCGCATTTTACTGATAATTTACTGATAGCTGATAATTTATCAGTTATCAGTGTCCGGTGCAAAGCGGCCCAGGTGTAAAGTGTAGACAAGGCCCATCGTGTTAGTGACAATTTTTTACTCAGGCACGGTAAAACAGCTACAGTCCACAACGCACGTTTATTTGAATGCCGTTACAACCATAAGCCCATAAGTATTGCCAACAAATTAACATCAAAGGCCCTACTAGAAACAAGTGAAAACTTGATGTAAAATACAAGATATAATCATTAAACGTTGCAGTCGGCTGCTAATTAATATGAAACATTTTCTCCATATTCTGCATCATATTTGCAGAATACGTACAAAATAAATTGCAGAAAGTCATCTTTGGAAAGTTATTCATAATGCAGCTATTGTCAAATCGTCAATATGAATACGGGTATTCGTTGGTGGAAACAAGTAAAGCCTAATGCAAAATGGGCCTGACAATATCAAACTATATTTTCACTCTGTGAACCAAAACCTGCTGCGCTGCAGATTTAAATTTTAGGCATGTGCGTCAGCGAACACAAAATCTTTGACAAAAAAACTGATAATTTCAGCATTAAATTCTTAAGTAATGCGATTTGACGAATTATGACTGTGTATAACTGAGCCAAATATACCAATCATGCGCTTGTCCAAAATCCAGGTGTCTGCTTGACTGTCATTTGTGCTACCGATTGACTGATAACTGTTTAGCCAACGACCATTTGGCATGTTAGCAAATATATAATTCTTTTTGTGCTTTCTGAAATTCTACTTCAGGCTTACTTTCACAGCCAAAATGTTATTGACCACATCTTGTAAATCCTACGGAATAAAATTCAAACTGTTGTTCTTGTTGGCCATAACTATTTTTCATGTATTGAATTGAAGTGCATGTGCAATCACTGAAAGTCGTGGAATAACATAACCATGCCAGTGTCGTGAGAATTAAAAATCACTGTGTTTGAGCCAAATTAAGAAATCACCAAGCAATACTCTCCAATAATTGCAATAATGTAATCGTGCTTTCTACAATATTCTGTTTTCATGCTGATCATTCCACACAATTTTTTCGTGCGTCTGAGTCAACCTGTCATTCACAAATTCCTGCAACTGCTTATTGTTACAAAATGTATCAGCTGAGGAATCACTTGCTCTAGTTCATATATATACGCCTAAATATGTCGGTCCTAATTTCGATATTCATAGCAGCTTCTCGTTGGCGAAACTGACAGTCCACTTTATGAAGCGTATTTATATTGTCATTTACAAATGCTGATGGTAAAGCCGTGCTTATCATAATACTGCATTCTGATCCTACATACGTAATTGAGAGTAATATGAGTTTTGTGAGATAAAATATCGAGCTAAGACCTGTGCGATTTGTCACTTTGCTGCAAGTTTACTATGAGACTATGTGAATAATATGAGATTTTATCAAAATGAGACCAGTGTGATTTGAAAATTTACTAAGTTTACTCAGCAAAAAATACACAAGACGTTATCAAACTTCGTGAGAAAAAATTTGACGGACAATCATGGAAAATATGCGAATGAGCTTCTTTCAAATGTACGTGTTTTTTAGTAGTTTTGTTTACGTATCTACGTACTTATGTAATTACGAAAATTTTACGTAGACAGTATATGAATTGACACATTCGAAACGCACACTCACATTCACACACACCCTCACAATCACACAGATGAAAACACGCATAGACGCACACACATAACTCACTTAGTTACACGTTGTTTTTCCGACACCTCATTCTAAAGAAGCCTGCTGCGCAGTGGCGCAGCAGGAAAAATATATCCGAGCAATATACGTAAAGCCATGGTTTGGTGAAACCTTCTTGTAAACACCACCCATAGAGTTTCATCAGAAGTGCTGGGAACTTAGTATGGAGATAGTTACACGCAAGAGGATATAAATGTTGTGTACACACACATACACACACTCAAGCACACAATGAGACTGCAGCAGTGGCCTTCAAATAGTCACATGCAGATGCAAATGAACAGTGAACCCACAGCAAAACATAAAACCCCACATGCAAGGCATATTTACTTTCACTGCAACTCACATTCGATAGCAGCAGGAATATATAAATACTTGTAACTTGGTTTAGTCTATTAATAGCGTGCTATAACCTGGTTATTACGGCACACAACACGCTGTAGCGGGCAACCTACTTATACTGCACTCCACAGCGCCGCCTTACTTTTACCGCACGCTCCAGAAATCGAAAGAAAACTAATGATAAGATGAATCGAACCATCACCATCAAATACGCAGTTTTGTAGTCCACCATCTTAACCACTAGGCCATTTCAACACTGACATCAATTTTATGCATAATATTTCTCGAATAGAACAGCGGAAGTGTAGTGAACTGAGTTATGCACAGATGTGTACGGTGTATGTGTTGCGATACTTACGTACATTCACTATGCATAAAAGTAATGTGTGACTACCAAGGCGACCAGGGCCCGATTTATCGAAACAAAATGTTCGTCATCGAAAATGTTCGTCATCAAAAGTTCGTCATCGAAAATGTTGGTCATCGAAAATGTTCGTCATCAAAAATGTTCGTCATCGAAAAAACGAATGTTCGTCATCAAAAATGTTCGTCATCGAAAAACCAAATGTTCGTCATCGAAAAACCAAATGTTCGTCATCGAAAATACATGTTTATTATTGAAAAGACAAATGTTCGTCATCGAAAATGTTCGTCATCGAAAATTTTGGATTGATGGAAACATTTTCGATGATGAACATTTGTTATTTCAACGGTGATTTATCAAAAGACAAATGTTCGTCATCGAAAGTTTGTCATCGAAAATGTTCGTCATCGAGAAATTTTTCGATGACGAGCTTTGGTCTTTTAGAACATTATTATGTTCTAAATGACAAAAGCTCGTCATCGAAAATTTTTTCGATGACGAACATTTCAACGGAGCTCGGTACCTCCGTTGAAATTTTCAACTGCGAACATCTATAGGTACATAAGCAGCTGGCAGTAATTTTAATATAAATATAAATAGCCAACCTTATTTATTATTAATTAAATATTAATGTAAATAGCACAACAGCGCAAAATATTAATTTATTATTATATTATATTATTTATTATATTTTTAATATTAATAATAATAAAATAATTGAAATTAAAAGTATTTTTAATACCAATTTTTAATATTAATTATTAAAATAACTGTACTGCCGTATGGACATTGGGACCAATTGAACGGCAGAATGGCCGTTCAATTCATACCTTCGCCCGTACAGCCATCTGACACTTTGCCCGTCAGCCATATGTCCGTTCATCTGTATATACTAAACCGCATTATTTAACTTTGTCCGTATATGCCCGGCAAAGTTAATTTCAGTTCAACTTAGCCAAAACTCCCGGGCATACGGACAAACGGACATACTGTTCAAAAATATGAATCGCAACTTAGGCCCAAGTTGTGCGCGTTTGCCTTAAAAAGTAAGAATTAAAAAACGGATTATACAGGCTTTGTCCGTATGCCCTACTGAAGTATGAATCCACCCTAATAGCTGTTAAATGAATAACTGATATCTGCGACCATACTGCAAAGAGAGTTGGCTGGCCGTTTCAAGCATTTGGTTCAGGCGGTTCATACTTGTCCTTGAGAACACAGAGGAACAAGAAGGACTAGGGCACATTTTGGTCAGCTGCTGTGAAGAATTAACGGAAGCGTTTTAGATAAACTTTGTATTCGGTCTGGAATTGAGGTCAAATATTTTCATGCCAAAAATCGGCTTATTTGGCCAGGTAATTTTGGAATTGCTCAAGGACAAAATGATAGGGACAAGGACAAGGGCGAGTATATGAACCGAGCTCTGTGAAATCATAACCAGCTTTTCAGCTTTTCTGAACTATTAAATTAGTTCTCTTTCGGCAAAAGGATTTACGTAAAGTTTTTCAAAACTTTGGTTAATGTTGCGGAAAAGTTGAAACAAAATGATATTCAACTTTGAGAGTTTGCCACTATCCATTGACACCAGACAGAATCACTAAATTCAATACTTTATTGTACCTAAATTTTAGTAGTATATATTAGGTAGTCTTAGGTAGTAGTAGTAGTATTGGAAGTAGTTAGTAGTAGTTATTATTATTAGAGAATTTAGACTTTAATGAAAATGTTCTAATTCAGAATGTTTAGACTTAGAAAGACTGATCTAATTTCGAACGCTGAAAATTTTCAATAATGAACATTTTCGATGACGAACATTTGCTTTTTCGATGACGAACATTTGTTTTTTCGATGACGAACATTTGCTTTTTCGATGACGAACATTTGCTTTTTCGATGACGAACATTTGCTTTTTCGATGACGAACATTTTCGATGACGAACATTTCTGATGACGAACATTTTGCTTCGATAAATCGGGCCCGTTGTGAGCAGCAAGCATAATTGATAAGGTGTCTGACTTAAGCCCGGTTCATACTTCGTGTTTTATGTTTTAGTGTTTTGTGCTTTATGTTTTCACCCAGTGTTTTGCGCTTTTCTGTCTATATCGGAAAGTTGTGTTTTTGCTTGTGCTTTTGTGTTTTGTGCTTTGATCTTGTGTTTTCACACATAAAAATTTTGTGTTTTTGGAATCATTCTGAAAATTTGTGTTTTGCGCTTTTCAGAATGCTTTGTGTTTTTGTGCTTTTGTGCTTATCAGTATCTGGTTTATACTCAAAAGCACATAAGCACAATACACTCATCATCACATGTTCTTACCATGTAATCAGATTAACCAGTCAAATGTAACCTGATGAACCGTATGCTTGAAAAAATTGTTTGCACATTGTTTTATTTATTAATCAGTTTAACGTCATATTTTTTAAATTTTTGTCAAAAAGTTTATTTATAAATTATCTAATATTAAAAAGTTTCACGGTATAAAAATACTCTAAAACTCGTGAAGTGTAAAACTCAGAGAAAATAACAATTTTTGTCTACCTGTATTACATAGTATTTTAGAAAAAAAATTGATAAGAACAAAAGGCAATTTTGGTTGGCTTAAACACAAAATCACATAAAAGGAATTTTGATTGGTTAAACACACAAGAACACATTTTGAAAAGATGAACATTGCTCATGTTTCGAAAACACACCCAAAACACACACAAAACACAAAAGCACAAATCAAAAATACAACACACAAAAGACGAAGTATGAACCGGAAAACACAAAAAACAAAAGCACAAAACACAAAAGCACAAAAACACTAAGTATAAACTGCAAAAACACAAGAGCAAAATTCAAAAACACACAACACAAAAGCAAAAAGTATGGTCCGGACAACACAAAACATAAAACACGAAGTATGAACCGGGTTTTAGAATCAGAATGTTGTGGGTTCGATTCCCACCAGTCTTGACATTTTTTCAACTCACTGAAAATTTTACGTACGTATTTAAAACCAAATTACAATCAACTTATAGCACTGTTTGTTGTGCTAAAAGTAATTGATACGCATGTGTGAAACCCTCGTGCAGGTGCACTCGTGCGCTTCGCGCACTCGTGCTGCTGCACTCGGAGCTTCACAGAAACATGCGCATAAATCACTTATAACACACCAACCAGTGCCATAACCCATACTTGTTGCGTTGAGGCGCAACGCGAAAAACTATATCCCATAACACTCAAATTTCTACCTGGTTCGACTTTTATATGCTGGACAAAAGCTATCAAAATTTGAAAGCAGCCGTTGTTAATACTGATCTCAAATCTGAGTATACTCGCATTTCACACGAGCGACAGTCCTTTAATTGTCAGTGTTCATATATATAGTCTTAAGATGGTCTACGCAACTTTGACAACTTTATGGAGAATGGAGCTAATTGTCCAAAATGTGAAAATCGCCCAAAAAAAAGTTGAGAAACGGATTTCAAGCCTGTATAATATACACACATTCAACAACGTGTATGTTACCTGTTTGTTCATTTTTCGGTCAGTTGTCTAAACTACATTGACCGGCAAACTTTTGCAAATCTGAATTATTTTGAAAAGGGCTCAACGAAAGACTCTTTCTTAAATAAGTTTCCTTGTGTAAGACGATTTTGAATTATTTTTGAGAATATTAAGTATGAAAGGGGAGTCATCATGTTGTTTACATTAGAAAAAAACCGGGAAAAAAGTCCTGTATATACTCTATTAATTGGTAAAAGTTGAGATATGAAAACTGCAAAAGTGAATGCAAACAAGGTTGAACTAATTAAAGCAAACTGCTTTGTGAGTGATTTTTCTTTTTTTAAAGTTGTCATTTGTTCACTGTTTTGATCCGTAATGGATCTAATTTTTAGTTTAAAACGAATTAATACCAAAATATAGATAACTGACATTATCACGGCACATACATTTACCATCATAATAAATATTTTCATAGTAAACATTTTGATGCTGCATGTAAGAACATATGTAAATCCATTTGAATACAAAATACAACCATCCATTGCTGCGAAAAATACCACTACACCACAAAAAAACCCCAGTGAAATAACTAAAATCTGAACAGAATTTTTTGTGTACATTCTACGTGAAAGAATATTATGAAATAAAGTAATATATCTATTGAGTGAAACCATTAACACCAACAAAGACATGTACAATGCAGAAAATAAGCGTAAACAGGAACATAGTAGATGAACCGATATTGGATAGGTGCTTGGGTTTACAATTGAGGTGGGAAAAGCATACCCTAAATCCACTAATAACATAATAATATCAGATACAGCTAAAGCGCGAATGAAAACGTAAAATGGGCTCTCAAAATCATCTTTAAATTTTGCCATCACAAAAATGACCACACCGTAACATATCAAACCAATTGAAGCAATTGAAGTACTGAGAAAATAAGTAATCAGATATTGCAACATCAGAGGCATGTGGTAATCCTTGTAACGGATTGAAAACCACAAAAAATTGTCCACTGTTGAATTTTCCATTTTTAACGGTTTTGGTTTGACTGGATCTAAAAACAATACCCGATGCCGATAGACATAATTTTTTGAAGGGCAGATTAAATTTTGGTTAGAAAGCACTTTTTTTGAGTTGAAGTTTAGAAGACTAAATACTATATGTGTAATAATCACATAATTGGTATAATATGCTATAGTTTTTTACTGCTGCACACCAGCGCAGCAGACTTCTTTAGAATGAGGATTATAGTAATTAACGTGTAACTAAGTAAGAGTTTTGTATGCTCTTCTGTCTACTTTATCTGTGCAAATGTGCATTTGCATGTGAACATTAGTGCGTAATTTAAATTGTGTCTGTTCTGCAGCTTTGTTCATTGCTTTTCTAGGCGTATTCTGGGTTTGTCAAAGTCTGGGTTTGTCTAAGAACTTGATTGGCTGTTTAAATAACAGTTCTCAGCCAATCACTGCTAAGTTCCGCCTACTCAGCCAATACGTAGTATTGTATAAAACTACGAAGCCTACGGTAGGAATTGACGTAGTAAACTTTTTTGAAATATCTTTAATTAAACATTGTATTCATTGTATTTCTGCCTAAGTTTCAGCCTTAGGGTGGTCTCGATTAGGCATGGGCACGTTTACAAAGTTCTGTAAACGTTTAAACACTCGCGTTTACAAATGAGAAAATGCGCTTAAACGTTTAAACACGTTTATCGGTTGTAAACGTTTTTTGACCGTTTAAATGGGGCTGAATTTACAAAGGTGGTTTTATAAAGGTTTTACTTACGGTTTCATATGATCAGCATATCATTTTATTACAAAAAATTGCCTGAATCGTTACAAATGTGGTAGATTTTCTTGAACTGTGCTTTAGTTTCGTTGTAATTTCAGCAGAACAGAGACCTGTGCTGCAGGTTTGAAATATCAACTGAGCTAAAACTAGATATGGTTTAAGCAAATCTAAAAAATTAGTAACGACTGAAATTATGTGATAAGCATATAAACTGTAATACGTAAAACCATGGTTATATAAAACCACCTTTGTGAAATCCACCCAAGTGGTCGGTACCTGGACGTGTAATTACAGAAAAAATTTTATAAATTACAACATTTGTGCATCATAATTGCAAATTTGAGATAGAGCGCTGCGATACCGTAAAACTGGGTGGGCGGAGCTTAACTGTGATTGGCTGCGAGCTGTTATCCCAATAGTAAAACCCGTTCTTAGACAAACCAAACTTAGACAAACCCAGACTAAACCCATTTCTACGTGTCATTAAACTGGTAACTGTGACAATGAATACTTATCAGTTGTGATATCTGCCTGCACTGTACTGAGTATACATGTTGTAAATGAGAAATAGGGCCTATGAAACTTGGGGGCGGTGGTGTAGTGATAGCATTCATGTCTTCGAAGCAAGCGACCTGGGTTCAATTCCCGGTGCCTCCATTTCTTTCAATCTTTCTAAATTTGGGTCTTCTATTTTACATAGTGGCGACCGTGACAGGACGGAGAGGATAGGGGCGGGTCCTCAGGACAGCCTTATCCCTGAACCGTTTTCGGAGGTGGGTTAGGAGTGCCCAGGGGTGGACGCGGGTCGTGGGTACCCGCGGGTACCCGCGGGTTGGGTTGGGTTGGGTTGGGTTGAAAAATTTGAGCCGTGGATCGACCCGCGGGTACCCACTGCAGGTTGCGCGGGTCGAAAATTTTTTGTCCGACACGCGAAAACTAGAAAAACTTACTATTTATTGTTATCAACCTTCATCAAAGATTATGCATGTCTACAAGAGTACATTATCCTGCATTTACTTGTGTAATATACTGTCTGATTTGAGGTTCCCATCTTTTGTTTTTAATTTTCCCGTCGGAAAATTTTTTTATACGTCTCCAATTGACCAAATTTGTCCAAAAATAGAATAAAACCTCCATTTTTTCTTGGAGCTGCCGCCCCCAACAGTGGGTTTATTTAAATGACTAAATTTGCATTTTATTATGTAAGCCAATTCGCCAAAAAATGTAAAAATAATTGGATTTTGGGGGCTGACGCCCTCAGACCCCGCAATAGTGAGTTTGAGCAAGTGAACAAAAAAGTGGACAAGGTGTAACCCCCCCCCCCCAGCAAAAAACTACAACTGTTTGCGCTGTGGATGACGTGTAGAAAGGTTAGAGCGACGTGACAAAGCCAAAGACGCCCAAATTAGTCTGATACAACAGTGTTTTTAGTCAAAACCCAACAAAGAGCGTTCGCCAAGGCACTAGAGACAAGACCTCACCTGTCATATGCGGCCGTAGCGACACCCAGCGCGGTAAATTTACCTGTGCAGCTCCATAACTTTTTGACTGAAAATGCTGTGAAGTCGGATGATCAATGGCAACTTGTGAAGCCGCGACGTGTACGAAAAGTAACTGTTGGAGCCGGGACCAGTGAGCAAACAAATTTCTGCGTTGGAATGCCGAAGGCTGATATTTTTATATATGTGAGCAAAACGTGCACTATTGATGCTGTTAAGCAGCGCAGTCAAAAGGGGTGCGTGTTTACAATGTAAACGTGGTGTCTAAGGAGAATAACCATCTACAAATTTTTCATATCACTGTGGACAAAGACTCGCTAAAAAGCGTTTACAGTGAAGATTTCTGGCTCGCGCGGGTTCGCTGTCGACGTTGGTATAAACCATCAACTATTAGGCTCAATGGGGAACAAGCGTGAGACTTTGACTTTGTTGCACTGGAACATTAATAGACTAAGACTTAAATGTGATGAACTTGCAAACATGGCTGAAACAAATTCCGCTGATATTATCAGTATCTCAGAAACACGCTTGTCAAAAATTGTTAAAAACAAACAAATTTCTCTGCAAGGCTATAAGTGTCACCGAAATGACAGACAGCATGGTAATGGCGGTGGGGTTGCGCTTTATTACAAAGAAACGTTAAAGGTCACTAGGAAAGTTAGTCTGGAATCTCCTGAAATAGAATCAGTGGTCATTATCGCAGAAACTAGGTACAAAAAGGTTGGAGTGATTACCGCATATAGGCCACCGACTTCGTCAGTTTCAAATTTTTTTCAATACATTGGTAACACCATTGAAAAATTGCTAAGGGAAGGCTGTCAGATTATGGTAACAGGGGACTTAAAATATGATTTGTTTAGTCCACTTGCGCCTGCAACAAAATGTTTAATTGATTGTTGTAATGTTTACAACCTAACAAATGTTATTTAGCAGGTAACACGGCCTGCTTCGGGTACCTTACTAGACGTGATACTTGTTAGTATGCCAAAATTAGTGACACATACCGATGTTATAGTAAATGGTGCGTCAGACCATAACTTATGCCTATGCCGTTGTCAGCAGCTCTGGAACGACTCCCTCCAAAGCTGATAAAGCGTGCGTTCGTTCCAAATACCGCATGGAGATCCATTATTGAAAGTTTGCAAAGTGTAGACTGGTCGGAATGTTTCAACGTCCATACCGGTGAAATATGCCAGAATGCGAACGTGGTTTGGAACAATTGGTTTACTAGCTTCAAACGATTTCTGGACAACCACACAGTGCATACAAGTCGCTTCGTTAAAGGAAATCGCCCAGGCTGGTTAACAAACCATATTGAAAGGGAAATAAAGGTTCGTAATAGGCTGCAAAGCTTCCCCGAACTGCAGCTAACTCGATTGTTTTCAAACGTCAGCGAAATACGTTTACGCAACTAAAAAGAAAAGCTTGCAAGGCATACATGAGCCGCCTTGTCAACCAGGGTTCCAGTCGTACTTTCCATAAAGTGCTCCAGAGTTTTACAAGTCTCGGCAAGAGTAAAAACTCACCTATTACAGCTATTGTCAAGGATGGCACTAGAATTGATAACGATCGTGACCTTGCTCATGTAATAAATAATCACTTCTCCAGTATTGTTTATGACCCACCCAATCTCTCTCCACAGGAGCTTTGGCAGCATTCAAGCTTACAAGTTATTTGAGAAAGAAATTTTCCAATATTTTCCTTACAGTTCACAAACAGAAGAGGCTGTGTTGGAAATAATGACCAAACTCAAGGTTAATAAATCAACTGGCCATGATGGTGTTTCTGCGTTTGTGATAAAGCGACTTCGGCACACCATGGCCGCCCCAATCGCAGACTTGGTCAATCACTTTATCTGGATCAACGGTGTGCCGGATGCCTTTAAACTAGCAGTAATAACTCCTGTTTACAAGTCGGGGGATGCAATGAACTACAATAACTATCGGCCGATATCAGTGCTGCCCATTTTTGTGAAAATTTTTGAAAGTATTATATTGCAACAAATGAGCCCACACTTTCAACAACTGCTCCCGGAAGATATGACAGGTTTTCTTTCAGGTCACAGCTGTGAATTAGATTTTTTGCGCATATCCGACTACATCCAATCAAAAGCCGACGACAAAAACATCGCAACGGCAGCTATAAAGAATTTTTATCTGCCGTTAATTAACTAATTATTTGAAAGACACAGAAATTTGCTTTTTGGTCACAACTATGTAAACGAGGCCTAGCCTGATATAGTTCTTTGACGTTAATAAATTTTAATTATTATTATTATCTGCCCCTTGTGTTATATTTGCTTTAATAAATAGATTTCTACCCCACAATCGTGGTTTTTCTGTGTTTTCCGAGTCAGGTAGCGTAGTTTTGGGGCTTAGGTATTTTCTAGTCTTAGGTAGTGAGCGACGTAGGCCCTTCCTTTTGGTCAGGGGAGTCACACTTCAGTCTCGGACCTACCTGAAGCCACAAGGCACGACCATACAAACTTAACACTCCAGTCAATTTAAGAATCGGACTAGCTTGCAATGGTACATTTTTGTTGTTCCTGATTCTGTGATTTAATTAAAAAAATTAATTTAATTTAAATCAATAAAATTTGATTGAAAAAAATTGGGTCCAGTTTTTTGTTCCAAGACGCACTATATTATATAAACTCTTAACAAGCAACGTAACTAGCAAGGGCGTAGCCAAGGGCTGGTGCTGGTGCAGGCCAAAGTAAATGACACAGCACTTTCTACTAAACGTCTAAATTATGCATTCAGTAGAATTATGCGTCCAGCAGTATGGAAACTGAGGATCTTGTCAAAACTATTATGTATCTGAGTTAATCCAAGAATATATGAACAAAATCTGATCCTCATACTTGCTTAAACATTAAACTCAGGCTCATCGCACTTACTAAGTGCATAGCCAAAAAATGCAAAAACCATTGGCTTCTGGGTGTTTTGAATAAATAAAAGAATTTATATTTTGTAATGTAAACCAAATCGTCGAAATGCGCAAATGGTTTTGCCTTCTGGGGGTTGGCAGAGGGCTGCCGCCCCAGATTGCCGTAAGGTGCAGCATATTAACCAAGCAAAAAATGTTGCCGAGGCGCCGGTGCCACTTCTTCATTTTTTTTAAATCTTGGCTACGCCCAGGAAAAACAGCCATGGTAATAGCATTAAAATTGTACGATAAAAATTTTGAAAGCTGATTGCCAAGATACCATATTTGTTTCTACTTCTCAAAGTATAAATCCTCTGCTTCAAAAGTTAGCAAGTTCATCCCCTGCTGACTTCACACGTGAATCACTAAACGTTTAGTTAAAGTTTAATTATCCACTAAACAGTTTATAGAAAGCTTTTTGTCAGAAATGCTAAACTAACGGACTTCTCTCGCGCCATCACGTGAAAATAAAGCCATTATGGTATGAGTAAACCTTTGAAACAATTATGCAAATTTTATATTAAACAAAACTGTGGAACTTTAAAAACAGACTTACAGCATTATCTCTGTTGGTTTCATAAAACTCAGCAGCTATCAAAATTAATTGAAAACTTTTGGAAAGCTGATAACAGTTTACATCTTTCAGTTTATATACTACTAAACACACTCACAAAAATCCTTCACTACTTTAAAGCAAAAACATTTGCACACTAAAAACACTGCCTAATATTTCTCAAAGAAATCGGCATACTGCAAATATTTCAGAAGCTTAGCTAACCATTTCAACAATTTCTCGCAAACAGACTAGAGTTCCTTTTCATATTTTTAAAACCAAGCGTGCTGTTACCTAACTATGTGAAAAACAAAGTAATTTTGCACTTTCATTATTATCCAACTTCAAAAAATTCTATTATTTCATTTTGTCTTATTTCAAATCAACATCATAACACATTAACTAGCTCATGTTATACAGTTTCCTATTACCGTAACCTAATCTAAAATAGAAAGCAAACGTCTGATGTATTATCATCGTTGGTTTCAGAAAACTCAGCAGTTATCAAAATTAACTTTGAAAATTGATAACAGTTTTCATCTTTCAGTTTATGTGTGTACTACTAAACGATTTCACAAAAGAATTCTTCACTACATCAATGCAAAAACATTAATTGCACACTAAAATCGCTGCCTTATATTTCTCAAAAAAGCGGGATCCTGGGAATAGTTTCAGAAGCTTTACATATGTTTCATGGGTTCCAAAAGTTCTTACATATCGGAACAAAAAAAGCTTTACGTATGTATAATATGAATCACCCCATGTTCTTTTATAAATTTAATTTTTCCATCTGAAGTTTTAGGTTGCCTGATAACTAAATATAACTACATGACATAAAATTATACGCCTTTGTCAGCGTAAGCATACTGTACCGATCAGAATTAAGGACCAATGCTGCTAAAGTCAGTATCTCTGATCCAGCCATAGCGTCACTGACTGCAGTCATTGTAGTGACGTGACAGCAACAGGTCCAATAAATTGAAAATGAATAATTAAATAATAATAATAATAAATTGATAATTAATAAATTTCTATTGAATTTTATTAGCTAACTCAGCAGTGAAAGTCAGTGACTCCGTAATCATGCTCACAATAATCGTCAGCTTAACTAAATACATAACGGGGAATATATGTAGGTATATTTTGAAACAACGTGCAGAAAGTAACTGGTCACTAATGTGAGAGCGATTCCGGAATCATTGACTTTGACTCCGGAGTCACATCAAATTCAATATGCCAATTAAAAATGTACATTTTATTGGACCTGTGACGTCAATGCAATGACTGCAGTCATTGACGCTATGACTCGATCAGTGATGCTGGCTGCAGCAT
>JASANF010002992.1:0-102244 GCA_030248245.1 Trissonchulus sp. WLG1_4 | reverse complement strand
AACATGTATTTTCGATGACGAACATTTCTTTTCGAATGACCAACATTTTCGATGACGAAGACTTTTTGATGACGAACATTTTCAGATGACGAACATTTTGTTTCGATAAATCGGGCCCAGGACTTTACAAGTTATTTTTAAAAATTTTCAAAAAAATTTAAAAATTTTATACAAAATGCGGACTTTTTCATTTTCTGAAATGCGGAATGAGTTCTAGACGCGAATTTTTTGGGTTTTACTTTGGATCGCTAAAATTTAAAAAATTTCAAAGTCAAAAAATTTTGCAACTAAAATTTTTTCAAAAATTTAAAAATTTTTTCAAAATCAGTTTTTTGAAGTTCTGAGGTCAAGAGGAGTCCATTGGTGCAAAAATTATTCAAATCGGCTCAGTCAATTTGCAATTCTGTACTGGTAGGGGGAATAAACAGAAAAAACCCGTGTGTGTAGTGGCACTAAATTAAAAGATTCATATCTGTAACATGTAGCTGAAAGACTCGAATTGACCCATAGTGATCTGTTTACAAAATGTAGTAATTTTAGCTAACCGACAAATGTAACGAATGCAAAATAGCAATTATTTTTACACGATAAAAGCAAAATTGGACCAAAAAATACCTACTCGAGAATCGTTTAATCTATTCTCAGTTCTGGCTACTTCATCGAAATAGCTAAAAATGACTAGGGCACAACCCTCAAATTATGTCTTGGAATAGCATAACATGGAGGGTAAGAGATGAGGATCAGGGCCGGCTTTTTCGGCCCGGCCCGGCCCTGATGGAAATTTTGTTCGGGCCGGCCAGGCCCGGCCCTGCTCAAGATTTTCTACGGCCCGGCCTGGCCCGGCCCGGCCCTGATTGGGTGTCGACGTCGGTCCGCCCGGCCCGGCCCTGATTTTCATTACTTGACAGTTCGATTGCCCTTGTCAGTTGAAGAACTGAGTGTGTTGCTTAAAGGCTTATGCTACTGAATACATAGCTTATTGTGTAAAAAGTTCATAATAAAAACAGTATATGGCCACTGGCCAGTGGCGTACCCAAAAAAAATTTCAAGGGGGAGTGACTTCGATTTTTTGTAATGGGTTAAAATGCACTTTTCAGCAATTGAACTCTTATAAGATGCTTTAGAAAGGCAAGATCATTAAACCACAAAGTTGCAGGGGTCTGGGGGCGGCAGCTCCCAGAAACAAATTTGCGATTTTTCCAATTTTTAGACCGAATTTGGTCAACTGGCGACGTATCAGAAATTTTGTCCGACAGATCAATTAAAACAAAAGATGGTAACGTCACATCAGACAAGTGGCATAAGTACCCACTCATGTATGCATGTATTGTATAGGCTTGGCTTGACGAAAAATAATAACAAAAACAAAGAATAGTAAGCCACAGAGTCGCAGGGGTCTGGGTGCGGCAGCCCCCACGAAAAATAGGGGGAAATTTTTTACTTTTAGGCTAAACTTGGTCAATTACAGATGTATCAGAAAATTTTTCCGGCCGGACCAAAAAAACCAAAAGGGGGAAGGACCCTTGTGTTAAATTTAACACTAAACCTTGTATTACATTTTTTACTAAACCTAATAGAACTGTCAAACAGTAAAAGCTACAAAATTCTATAAAAAATACAAGTAGTATAACGGCCGCTTGCACCAACCTTATTCTCGAGCTATATTCTTTATTATTATTGATGTATGTCTCTCCACTGCTGTTCACCATCTTACAATAGTGTCTGAAAATTATATACAAATATGATAGATTAATTTAATATGGAATAAAGATGAGACAGCGAAAACAAATCTAATTGGTTCCTTCTTTCGGTTGGACGGGGTCCGCTTTTTTTTGGTTTTTTTTTTTTTCGAGCTATTCTATTTTGGAACACAGGCTTATCATCACAAATATGACAGAGTAACATTGGAAATGCTACGCCACACTAGGACCGGCTGCTATTCAGGCTGTGCGTTAGCGTACATACATACGTGTTGGCTTCTGGCAACAGTCAGGACAGGGTTTAAATCATGGCATAGCGATGATGGCATAGCGGCCCGGCCTAACCCGGCCCTGATGCAAAATTTTCACGGCCCGGCCCTGATTCAAACTTCTGCCGGTCGGCCCGGCGTCAGGGCCGTAAAGTTCATCTCTAATGGAGGGCATCGTTAATTTCAGCATCCTGTCAGCGGTAAATTGGG
Organism: Trissonchulus sp. WLG1_4; assembly: GCA_030248245.1. Lineage (NCBI taxonomy): Eukaryota > Metazoa > Nematoda > Enoplea > Enoplida > Ironidae > Trissonchulus > Trissonchulus sp. WLG1_4. The sequence goes on along the minus strand of JASANF010002992.1, from coordinate 100,065 downwards.
CTGTCTTGAAACGAGGGAGGGTCCTTTTCTGAAAGCTTAAGATTTTGGGTTTATTGCTGGGTAAAAATGCTTGTGCACTAATTGACATTGCAGCAAGTTGTTAGTCATCGTGTGACAGTAACTATTAATCGATATTTATTTGTTGCAGTTGCCAAATCGTTCATTATCACCTACGGTCTACCAAATACTCGATTCGTTCTGATTTCTGTGATATTTATGTGGCGATGTGGTGTAAGCTGGTTAAGACCAACTGTGACCTTATTGCTGTCTCTAGCTGAATTTTCAACCGAGCGAGTTACAGCAGCCAGTATGGGATCGGATCCCAGGGGTGTGCGATTATTTTTAACTGGGGATGTTATGTTGGGGCGTGGATTGGATCAAACTTTACAACACCACGTTGATCCGGTTTTGTACGAAGATTACGTCAAAGACGCTCGGGATTATGTGGCGCTAGCAGTCAGAAAAAATGGCCCGTTGCCTGAGAATCGAACCACTGCTTATATTTGGGGCGATACGCTGGAAATTTTGGATAATTTGCAACCGGATTTCCGGATAATTAACCTGGAAACAGCGGTTACGACTAGCGAACGTCCCTGGCCTCGGAAAGGCATCCATTACAGAATGCATCCAAAAAACGTAGAGGTGTTGACCGCCGGGAAAATTGACTGTTGTGTTTTAAGCAATAATCACGTGTTAGACTGGAGTTACGATGGTTTAACGGAAACGGTCCAGACTCTGAAACAAGCCAATATAGCTCACGTCGGTGCTGGTCAAAATGCAGTCGAGGCTATGCAACCTGCAATTTTGCCGATCAAATCGGGTGAACCAGGTCGGGTTTTGGTTTTCGGGTTGGGTCATTTTTCTAGCGGTGTCCCGCCTAGCTGGGCCGCCACAAATACCAAAGCTGGAGTCAACTATATTGATTTCGATAGTGCTCAAGATTTACAACGATTGCAAGAAAGCATAGAAAATAGTCGTCAACCTGAAGATTTGGTGGTCGTTTCGGTTCACTGGGGCTCCAATTGGGATTTTGATGTCGAGTCCTCGCATCGACGATTTGCTCATAAGTTGATCGATAATTTGGGCGTGGATCTAATTCACGGACACTCTTCGCACCATATTAAGGGCATAGAAGTTTATAACGGAAAACTGATTCTCTACGGCTGCGGGGATTTTCTAAGCGACTATGAGGGCATTTCGGATGGCATAGGATCGACCAAACCTCGAGACGATGTCAGTTTCATGTATTTGGTCGATCTAGACCCAGAGGGAGGGGCGCTGAAAAGATTGCAACTGATTCCTACGCGGCTGAAAAAAATGCAAGTGAATCTGGCCACAGGGGGTGACGAAAATTGGCTCTGGACAACCATGAAACGAGAACTGCGACGATTCGATTTGGACTTGACACGAGGAGAAAATGGATTCGAATTAGTTTTTTAGAATGTGAATAAATTTTGAGTCATTCATTAGAAGCTCAACTTTTATATTATAGTTCGTTTATGATAAAACATATGGTTCAAGGTTGTGCTTGCGATTTGGTAGAGTTACACATACACAGGTAATAACTAAACAAACACGTATATAATCCATGTACACTGTTATTTTCTAAGGCTACTAGTACTAATCGCGTGTACACGCTAACTATTACTGCTCTGCTAATACAGCTTGCACTGCATACACACTGTGTATGACGTACACGCACGGCAAATCACTAGCGCACGGCTGAATGCTAATTTGGATATACCAGCAGATTTGCAATTTGCCTTTCGTGATGGCTACATGAAGTCGGAAAACGGTTATCGGAAAACGGTTGTCGGAAAGCACTATCCGTTTAGAGTAAACGGTTACACTATCCATGGTTACTGTCTCTTAACCTAGGTATATATTGTGTTGTAACCGTAAAGTAACCGCAGATAGTGACCACTAAAGCCCGGTTCATTTCATACTTGTCCTTAAGGACATAGGGACAAGGACAAATTTTAGTCAGCTAGTGTGACGCATTGGCCAAATCGTTTCGTCTACTTTTTTTGCATACGAACTGGACTTGACTCGGTCATTCTTTATGCGAAAACTTAGCTCATTTGCTCTGGTAGTTTTTCTGGAATTGCTTAAGGACAAAACAATAGGGACAAGCATAAGGACAAGTATGAACCGGGCTTAACCGTGTACACGGTTCGTACCGTGTAACCGTGCCCAGCCGTAATACTTAATAATAAAGTCATATAGCTTTACTCTCTCATTAGTCTTTTCATTAATCTGTTGGTGTGACTGCTTCTTAGTATTATTGTAAAACTAAATATTATGAGCGATTACCTGCGATGGAGATCAATAAAGCTTACTTTACAGTGCATGTTTTATTGGATTGGAATTCTGCAACTTGGGGAATAGCTCAGGAATAGCTCGAGAATAACTCAAGAATAGCTCGAGAATAGCAACCATTATTGCACCAACCAAAGTTAAAGAATAGCTTATTCTCCAGCTATTCTGCTAAGCTGCTAAGTTGGCTAAGCTGCGATTGGATAAAAATGATACAACTAAACTTTCATTGGATGTTTGGAGAATAAGTTATTCTCGAGCTATATTTTGGAGAATAGTTATTCTCGACCTATTCGTTAATGGTGCAATGAAATAGTTGGAGAATAAAACCTCGAGCAAAACTATTCTGGAAAAACGGAGCGTCCTGGACGGTAGACCCATAGTCAATTGGGGAGCGGAGCCTGGTGAGTCCGGGCTTAGGGGATCAAAAGTCGGAGAAATTTTAGATTTTTAGGTCAAATTTGGTCAATTGGGGACGTATCGGAAATTTTTTCTGGCTGAGTAGCTCAACGCGGGGATCTTATAAGTTCACCTCACTTGCGTCAAAATTTTTTTCGCAATTTTGCGAAACAGTTTCAACATTTTTCGCAATCGCCAAATTTTTTTCGCAATATTGCGAACGTGCGAAAAAACCCAGGTAGGTATTAAAAATGGTTCAAGTGTACTTATTGAACACGAAAAGCCAGAAAAGCACAAATTTCACTATCTTATCTTTTGTATGTGAATACTGAATACCATTTCAAAATCGTAACTGCCAGTAAGCGCAAAATTTATTTCTAAAAATGTAAAAAGTTTGAATAGGAAAGGTTGACATTTTTTTGTGTGGTTGGGGTGCTGGGTTAGATTATGAGCAGCAATTTTTCCGCCCCCCAAGCCCAAATCCGCATATGGATCATAATTCATAATAAATGTAAACTATAGTGTTGGATGCACAAACTGTGGCTCTAACGAAACCGTTGCTTCCCTAATAGGACGAGAGTTATCAGTTGAAAACTGTGGACCTGCCTTAACGGTACACAATCCTCTCAAGTATGTCCAATACTAAAAAGAAATCAACAAATAACAAGCGACTCGAGTTAGGACACTGTAAGTTTAATACATAGTACAATTAAACCTGTATTTACAACTAACACTGTAACAACAAAGAAAGCATCACTGAGGGAATGAGAACAATAAGAATGACTAAATACTGCAATGAATAAAAGCCTCGGTCATATATATTTCGGTGACAAACGGTAAAGAAAAGACTGACTGTCTTCACGCCGCAGCATAATTTCGCATGTCGTTTAATAGTGACTGAAAAGGAATACGAAACTGCAAGCTAGATTTTCCCCACATTACCTATGACACGAGGGTAATAGAAGCAACAGCACATAATCTCTCAGTCGACAAAAGGGCGGTCTGAATATAGATGCGTCAAAAATACCACCTACTCTTGTTCAGTAAACTACTACGGGTATACTATATTGACGTACCTAGTGATTAGTTGCACTAGGACTACATTATAACAGGGATAAGCTATGTAGGGCAATTGCTTTAACAGAATCGGTCGACACAGAGAAAATCTTGCAGATAATAATCGGTGGTGCATAAGCAGACCGCACTCTTCTTCTGAAGTGACACATTGTGTGCTCTTGCTAAAAGCTAAATGCCATATAACCTGAGTAAGTAGTCCTAGAATTGCAGTGACTAGTAACTCCTTATACGTTAGCTAGCGGCTTAAGGGTGCGCGCCAGAAATCAAGAATTTTGATCATATTTTTGAAAACAGCTGAACTGACTTATCATTTTTGCAGAAAAGTTGCTCACTTTCTCCGATAGCTGAACTGCAGGGTTGGCAAGTCTCGGGTTTGCAACCGAGACCGAGACCGAGACCGAGACAACCGAGACCACCGAAACGAGACCTACGAGACCGAGACCAGCCCTTGGGGGACCTTTTTTCAAGTTTCAATTTTAAAAATTTGAAATGCTTTGAAACGTGAAAAATTGGTAATTAAGTTACAAAAAAGTGACCACTAGGTTAGGTTGTATGAGTGTACGAGTTGCGAGAAACTTAACATAGTAACGACCGGATGCATGAGAGTAATTGACTGTGGCAATATATAGGATTATTTTTCCGCTATTCTGTCAACGTTTGGTTATTTTTAAAAGTTTCGCACACTTCGCATGCCACAGGGCGTTTTATAGTGCATTGCAAACATATATTGGCACCTTGGCACTTGGCAGTCTGACTCGGGTGCCAGCGTGGAATCGTTTGTGCTGGTGCAGTGGTGCTATGTACTATCAAAAAAGTACTGAAGGGGCATCATCAGGGACCAGAAAAGTTTCTACCACTGACATATTTATGTAGAAGGAAGGTTTGATGCTCCAACCACTCCATAGCCCAGAGCATTTGAGTGACCTAGGTTTTTTTAGATACTTAATGTTTTGACATGCGTTTAAAGGTTGGGGCTCAAGAAATTCAATTAAACTGCAACCCAATTCGCGCTTAGTAAAGTTGTAAGCCCACAAATTACAAATCAGCTACGAACTTTTGGTAAATGATGGGCAGTACTTTTACTGTTTAACACATGTATGTTTGCGAGGTTCCACATACATACAAATGCAAGATCGCTAAGTCAGACAACCCTTTCTAGCTCAAACTTTATTTTAAAAATTCTAGCTTGATATACAAAGTTTGAACTTGAAATTAGCCAAAGTTTGCCGGTGAACTGACATTCTTCTGCAGCAGACAGGTTTTACCATTTCATGCTTGGCATTCTATTTGGAAACTTAAATTGTAAAAAATCTTCTAAAAAAATTATAAACATTTTGGAAAATTTCAAAAACGTCAAGTCTCATCTGAAATACCGAGACCACCCTATGGCAGGTCTCGGTTTTCCAACCGAGACCGAGACCGAGACCAGCCTAGTCTCGGGTTTTTTACGAGACCGAGACCGAGACCGAGACTGCCAACCCTGCTGAACTGACTTATCATTTTTGCAGAAAAGTTGCTCACTTTCTCCGATCTTTTATCCACACCACCTATTTATTGATATAGTCATTTATTCATTTTTATCGACTTGTTTGTTTAAAGTACCTCCAGATTCCGAGAACACCCCCTTTGACCTTTGAGTATGAATTTATATAATGAACCCTCAAGCAGATATTTTTCCAGTTACTAGACAACTCCAATTCCAGAACTAACCTCAGAGTGATTACCACAACACACTATATTATCAGATAAAACATTACACACAGTCCAGACTAAAAACAGTTGGTAGCTTTTACAATTAATAGTTCAAAACGGATGGCCATATTATTGCTCACACATTATCTACATCCATAGTTAAATCAATGCACTCGTTATCATCTAGGTTTCCGTTAAGCTTCGGTAAAATGGTCGTTGTGGGCTTTTCAACGGCCGGGCAGGTGGTATCCATGGATTGTTCCAGGGACGAATTATCCGCGCTAGTCTCGTCATCGAATAAGGTTGGCAGCTGCAGGTCCGAAGGCGTACGCGAGGTGTCAGCCATCATAGAAACCTCATTGACGCCGCTCATGGACACTTCCAGGATCCACTTGCGACAATTGGCCGTACCGCACATGCACTTCATTTTCTTGGCCTTGGGCGGATTGGTGGGCATGCCAATTTCCACCATGTTTTCATCCCCGGCCTCACTTTCGCCCTCGGTGTCAATCTGAATCACTGGATTCGGCGTGGTCCCGCGACATTGCTCTAAAATTAGTACAAACGAATACAATCAAGTGAACGCCGACTTGAAATTGTCATTAATTGTCCTTATATTAATATTATATTATAGTCCATTATCATCCTTGAAAAATTTTCGAACAGTATATACTTTTTACACAGCGTCAGTGCTTTCCCAAAATTTGAATATTAATTACTTTCGCGAAACTTCAATACTAATATTTTTTAAGTCACATTTGGATATGTAAGATTTTAAGCTTGAGAATGCATGCATTAAGTTTAGATTGGACCACATCAAACATGGTTAACGGGCTAGACTGAACGAGTTCAAAAAGTCTTTACAAGTTGTTCTCCAGGTTTTAATAAATTTCCATACGTACATCATTGTAGTTCTGTAGATTATAAATGCCTTGAAGTGTGTCTTATGTTTATATTAATGTAAAGCAAACGGTAAACCCTGTGTCCTGAGACGCGGGCCCAGCAACGCCACAGTTCTGATTTCACGGACATATATATCAGTATATAAAGGACTTGGCAACATTTATTATTTGTGTAACCGGGTATTAGGTCTAAGTGGTGTTTGCGCAGGTCGTCTAGGGCTGAACTTGGCAACATTTATTATTTGTGTAACCGGGTATTAGGTCTAAGTGGTGTTTGCGCAGGTCGTCTAGGGCTGAACACCCGATTACACTGATTCCGTCGCAGCCCAAGGCTGTACTTAACCAGGTTCGCACATTGCGTTGTGACTTAACTGACCTGACCTAAGTACAACTGGACACAAAGGTCAGACTTACAGTTGGTATTATTACACAGAAAACAGCAGGGGGTAACACAACAGTGACTCGGCTATGGCTCGACTTGGGACGCAACTTGGCAAACCAGCGTATTGACTATTGACTGACTGATGGCAGAACTGCCTGACTGAACTGATGAGCTGTCTGGCCTCGACTCGACTGACTGTTGATAACTACCCGACTAACTGATTTGCCGGTGTGCGCTGTTTTATATAGCTAAGTTTCGCTTACTATTGGGCGTGATTAGTTTGTTCGCTTCACCCAATCAGGTGCTAGCATTACAGCGTTTTGACCCATCACTGTTTCGAATTCCGTTTTTCGAATCGCTGTTCCACTGTTATGCAATTCCAAGAATTCTACTTTTCATACAAAATTCACTTTGGCTTTCTAGGATCGTGGATCGTGATGCTAAATTCTGAGAACAACAGGTTTTTATGGGATTTCAAAGCTTTAAGATAACGTAATAATAATTGCTTTACAGCTTTTTCTGTTTTAGTATTTGCTTGTATGTGGTTTCTGACCACAATATAATTAATATGTGACGGGTCTAATTTTTGTTTGACGGAATGCGACGTCGTTTCCATCCGGCATTCAAAAATTTTCCGACATTCGAAACAGGAACGTTTACGTTTTGTGAGTAATGTTCAGGATAAGAACGTTTACTAGTAGTTAAATTTTTAGAAAAATTTATGTGCAGAGTTGCGTCGGGGGTGAGGGGTAACGGTTGGGTCATAACTACTGTACCAGGTTCTGAACCTCGTATTGAGGGCCTGGGCGCCTTACTTGTCAACACATTATGGCCTGAGGTGCTTGTTTTATTCAGGTCTGCCTTAGTTGACAAGTTGTTTCTTTTGGCGTATTAACCAGGAGCAGGGCTGTCGATCAGTAGGGTTTACTTTACTCTACTAATTTAATGCTCCTCTGCGTTGCAGCTGAGACTATGAGCTGAGACCGCAGTATACTGGTTTCGGGGGTTCCGGCTTTGCCTTTCTGCTTCCCAATGCCAAGGAGGCAAGAATAGGGAAATGAGTCTCTACCGGAGTGATGTTTGCTTCGTGCACCAGTAAACTGACTAAAGTGCTAAACAACAGTCTAGGATAAATCTTGCCGCTTGGTTGTGGCAGGTTAGGAGCTTGGATTTGTTTTTCGAAGCTACAAAATGCGAGCTAAGCAGTGGCACAGTAGTAAGATGCTGGTGGCTCACGAAGCAAAAATGGAAAGTTGCTCAGCAACCCTCCACCCATCTTCTCTTGGGCAGCCCCATGTTGTCCGAGAGTTCTCGAGTCTCAAGGTTAAGATTGTAGTCGACAAACTTGGCTTCCAGCATAGCAGAGGGTTCTTAAGGTGGTACTAACGAATGTGCAGTGTTTTTCAACAGGCTAGTATTCAATCATTAATTAACTTTAGAGCATATTTTTTATATCGTTAGAAAGCGCTACTTTTCTTCTATATTTAAGCAAAGCTTTATTCTACAACTGTAAAGATGATTTGTATGGCACGTGCTAACAGTAGACCAATTTGGCTTTTAGGAGCACTTTCAAATCTGGCCCCTTTTTGAAGAGTTTAAAGAACAAAAACATGCGAAAAATGGCACAAATTTTTAAAAGTGAGTTATCTAGCCCAAAAATGAACGATTTTGTGATTTGTCAATTATTAAATGAAATATACGATTTCAAAGTAGAAAGTGTCTACTCAACACTCAACTTTCGGGTTCTATATCTGCGCAAAAATATAAGCAATTTAAAAAATTTGCATTTGCATTGGTCTAGAAAATTTGCAAAAGTTTATTCATGTTCCTTTTTGTGCTTATGCGCTGCGCGTGCGCTTAGAAAAGTGGCCAAAACTGTATATTTGTATTCTCCTGTTGTGTAGTTTGGCTTGTTGGCTTGGCTTGCTTCCAAAAATTTTTCACATGATCTCGCTAACTTCATTTGCCATTTTGTGTATATGCAGGGTTGGCAGTCTCGGTCTCGGTCTCGGTCTCGGTCTCGTAAAAAACCCGAGACTAGGCTGGTCTCGGTCTCGGTCTCGGTCTCGGTCTCGGTAGCAAAACCGAGACCTGCCATAGGGTGGTCTCGGTATTTCAGATGAGACTTGAAGTTTTCAAAATTTTCCAGAATCACAAAGATTTTTTTTTACAATTTAAGTTTCCAAACAGAATGCCAAGCATGAAATGGTTAAAACTGTCTGCTGCAGAAGAATGTTAGTTCACCGGCAAACTCTGGCTACCTTCAAGTTTAAACTTTGTATATCAAGCTAGATTTTATATTAAAGTTTGAGCTAAAATGGGTTGTCTGTCTGACTTATCGATGTTGCATTTGTATGTGGAACCTCTTATGTTAAGCAGTAAAAATACTGACCATCATGTATATTCCAAATAGTGCTACCTTTGTAGCTGATTTGTAATTAAAAATTTGCTGGCTTCTGCGACTTTACTAATCTCGAATTGGGTGGCAGTTTAATTGAATTTCTTAAGCCCCAACCTCTCAACACATGTCAAAACATTAAGTATATATCTGAAAAAACCTAAGTACAATCAAATACTTTTTGGGCTATGGAGTGGTTGGGGCATGAAATTTTCCCCCCACACAACTGTGACAGCGTGAGAAACTTTTCCGTGATGATGCTGCTATCACTTATCAGAACTTCCGATAGTAGCACTACTGCACCAGCGCGGACGATTCTACGCTGGCACCTGAGTCAGCCTGCCAAAGTGAAAATATATATGTGTATGCAATGCACTATAAAATGTGGTATACGAAGAAGTGTGCGAAACTTTTAAAAAATAACCAAAAGTTGACAAAACAGCGGGAAAATAATACTATTCTCCGGTTGTCACTCTCCTACTCTCATGCATCCGGTCGTTCCAATGTTAAGTTTCTCGCAACTTCGCAAGTCATACACTCATACAACCTAACCTAATCGTCACTTTTTTGTATATATTATATATACCTTAATAACTATTTTTTCACGTTTCAAAGTATCTCAAATTTTTAAAATTGAAACTTGAAAAAAAGGTCCCCCAAGGGCTGGTCTCGGTCTCGTAGGTCTCGTTTCGGTGGTCTCGGTTGCCTGGTCTCGGTCTCGGTCTCGGTCTCGGTCTCGGTTGCAAACCCGAGACTTGCCAACCCTGGTATATGAATCAATTTTTTACAGACTTTATTTTCAAAAAATACAGTTTGAATCAACTAATTTTTTTTCAAAAATTTAAAAACCACTTGTAGCGGGAAAAGTGGTGAAAGAGGCGAGGCAGGCAGCAACGCAGGGAGCTTATTAGGAACAAAGGGGCAGAGGGCAGACAACGCAGAAGACAAAAGAACAGGTAGACTGATTATCTATGCACAGTGCGCGCTTATATAGCGTAAAAAGTCGTATGCAAATTAGATAAGAGTAATATGCAAATGAGATAAACATGCATGAAAGTTGTACAGCATGACTCATCGCTAAGCCAACTTTCATGCATGAATACGTACAGCGGTACGTATTCACATTACACCACTGCACATTCATTAGTACCACCTTAAACGAGAGTGAGCAGTCGAATGTAATGCCAAGAAAAGAAAAACGGAACTGTCACAGTACATTATATGCAACCAGTGGCCGTTTATCGTGAGAGCGGACTGTGCCTTGTCCTCTTAGGGGTGTTTTCTAAAGATAGTATAAGGCCCAGGGTTTTTTTTTTGTGTAAAATAGGGTGTATTTACACATCGGCCGCCTAATTTACACAGCAAAAAATAAAAATACACACTGATTTACACAGCCCCATTTTGCCCAAAAAGTTGATGAAACGGCCTATTTTGGTTGTAACAATTACAAAAATTCGCTAAGTGGCGATTTGTGCCTGTGACCTCTTTGTCGTAACAAAATTAAGTCTAATTTTTGACCCCAAAACAAAAAATTTTCAGTTTCTGCTCTTTAACGGCTTATGATTTTTTTATTTTAGCATTCGTTTTTATGCACTTGAAAGTTGACAGTGAAAAATTAGCCACGCTGAGGATTTCAGCGATTTCTTGTCCTAAGTCAAACTACTGTAAAAGTTTTACACCCGGATTTGAAAAAAAAATGAGTAGGATCTGGCTGATAGAACAAGTCTCTATCTGTGTAAACCATGCATGTACACGGGGTCCCGGCCTGGGTGTTAGGGCTTGTTTCAGATTTTTCGAAATTTTAGGGGGGCTTGCCCTGGCGTGTCGGATACTGACAAAAACGCAAAAATTTTCAATTATCTCATTTTTTATTTTCGTATGTAGTTCGAGTCTCAAAGTCGAAATATAACTTTTCACGTGAAAAAACGGTCAATTTTTACCTAAAAAATGCTAAAATACTCACTTTTAAAAATTTACACAACATACCCTTAATTTACACAGCAAATTCTTAATTTACACAACATTTACACAGTGCCGATTTTGAAAAAAAAAACCCTGGTATAAGCATAGGCACACTTTGGTAAGCTTATTTCCATTTTCTAGGTTTTTGCCCGCTAAAAACCAATGGCTAAGATTTCAGGTTAGTAGGATACTAGCTGTAAAACTGGCATTTTCAGAATTATAAAAGAAATTGAGAAAGGTTTCATCGGGAAATGAGGATTGGGAGGCCAAAAACCGGTCACAACCCAAAACAGACGAGAAAGCTCGTGTGATTTTTTAACGTTCGCGCATGCAGGAGGAAAACAGGACGAAAACAGGAGCCAGAGTCTACATACCAAAAAGCCTCACCAATTACGCACATGACCCACACACAACGTATTTAAAATTTTAAAGTCGAGGATATAACAGAACAGTGGCAAGCGTGTTGTATTGGTTGCATTGTCGAAACTGTTATAACATATCGTCGGATTTTGCTTTAATTTTATAAGTGTTGTGTTGTTTATTAAAGCCGATAAAATAAGTAAGTGCGTTTCGTAGCTACTTGCGGCGTAGAGATAAGTAAGTATACGTTAGACGCGAGAGCATGTTCCGAGGAAATTCATAGGATGTTCACAGGGTTAGTTCTAACCACAGATGTACATGGGGGGTCTGGGGGGGGGCAAGCCTCCCCTCAGATTTGAAACTTCGGGACAAGCCCCCCCCTCAGATTTGACCCACCGGGACAAGCCCCCCTCTTTGATGGTGAAAGAAAGGGGCCAAAACTTTCAAAAATTGCCCCAGATCGCCGTAAAATGCTTCAAAAATGAGCAAAAAGCAAAAAAATTGCTAAAAATAGCTAAATTTTGCCGAAAATTTCCCCTTTTTAGGCAAAAATTCGAAATTTTTGCGTTTTTGTCCGCTCAAGCCCCCGAAACGTCGGGACAAGCCCCCCCTAAAATTTCGAAAATTCCGGGACAAGCCCCCCCAGACCGAGATCCCGTGTACATGTATGGTTCTAACCTACCGAAGCGAACTGGCTTACCAGCAGCTGTTGCATTTTCATAGTCGAAAGTAAGTTCTTCATCCTTTTGTATCTCTCGTTTGGCAAAAAAAGAGATGCGAAACAGATTCTGTTCCAAACAATTGATCCAAACCGGGTGCATTTGAAGATTTGGATCACACTGAAAAACATTGGCAATTATAATAAGGCTGGAAAACAACGAAACACTATAGGTGGTATTCACGAAAGCAGTCTTGCTAAGACTAGGTCTTAGCCTTAGACTAGGTCTGGACCTAGTCTTGCAAGACCTAGTCTTAGGCTAGTCTTAAGGAAAATCATATGTTGCCTATCTTTAGCGTGTAGAATGATTACTAAATTCATTACGAATTCGTTCTACAAGTGTGCGTTTTGGAAATTTGCTATTCACGAAAGCAGTTTTCCAAAACGATAGTCTAGCGAGCGTTTTGTTTCGCGAGGTTTCTAATGAAAATTCTAGACCTGGGTTAGGCCTAGTCTACGGCTGTTTTATTTCACATTTGAATTTGCTATTTTTTTAAATATCTCCTTATTTTCGTTAGTTTTCCGTGTACTTTTTTGAACTCGTATTTTTTTATAATGTATATACATATATATAAATAAATTAATGATTAATATTGTTAGTAATTTATTAAATAATTATATTGTCAATTACGAAAATTTTTTAATTGCATAGTTTGAAGTTATTATTTATTAATTTTACGTTTCAATAAAATATTCTTCATCTATAATTTATTTAAAATTGCAGTTACAATACTATGTTATTTCAGTGTTTACTTTAACAGACATTCAGGGGGGGTATATATGTATCTGTATAAGTGAAAATTTTAGGTTCTCCGATTTGCTTCAAGTTTGCACACAATGTAGCCCTAGTGAAGACGTATCGCAGATGTAACAAACTGTAACCAAAGCTGTCCGTGTCCAACTCTGCATTAGCCTGAACTATTTTAACCGTTTTTTACCTAATATTGAAGCTAATTCCGTACTATAACCCAGTGGCGTACCCAGAAAAAAATTTCGGAGGGGGGGGAATGATTTTTCGATTTTTTGTAATGGGTTAAAATGCACTTTTTAGCAATTTTAACACTCGTAAAACGCCTTACAAACGCAAGATTACTAAACCACAAGGCTGCAGGGGTCTGGGGGCGGCAGCCCCCAGAAAAAAAATAGGGAAAATTTTTGATTTCTTGGCCACAAGGCTGCTTACGGGGGCTGCAATGTATGTATGCAAATTTGAAGCAAATCGGAGAACCCGCAATTTTCTGTCTCATAGGTATATAGTTATACATATCGCGTGTATTATGCAAAAACCCCGTAAGTCGACTTTGCAGAATTACGAGGAAAAGCGCTTTAACTGTCTCATAATTTCCATAAAAGAGTCTGAGAAATAATTTTTGGGGTCTGCAGTAACAGCCCTATAAGTAATTTTTTGCTTTTGGAGTTATTGATTTGTCACTTAAATTGATTGGTTACTGCACTTACGTTGTTTTTCCGTTAAGAGGTGACTTCTTTATTCGCAGACAAGGTAATGATAAAAACTAACGTAAGTCGACTTAAACTGTTTTTCCATTAAGAATTTCCAAATTAGAGTTAATAAAATTTGTCAAAAAATCAACGTAGGTCTACCATAATGCTTACGTTTTTTCAACATAACTCAACATTTAATATAGATCAGACTTGCGTTGTTTTTCCATGAGGTGCAGAGTAACCTGAGCTATCTATTTTTGCAAAAAATCCATTTTCGCCAAAACATCGACTTACGCGGTTTTTGCATAATACACATACACATACACACATACACATAATACATATTATGTACTCATTCACCTCCGTTTTTAAGCACAATTATTCCGCACAACGCACTCTTTTCAACCATGCAGATTTTTATATAAATTATCACTAAAATTAGCATAAATTTTAAAAAACTATAATCTCAGTCATGAATTAATTTTGACATTTCTAATGTATTTTTATTCATATTTATAAGCATAATTGACCATATAATCGTACAACTATATTTTTTAGACTACAACCAGGTAAAGTTGCGTAGAGAATTCAGTATTTAACGCATTTAATTTAGACTGACTCAAGACTACTTTCGTGAATAGCAGTCTAGCGAGCGTTTTCGAAGACTTGGTCTGGACCTAGTCTTGAGTCAGTCTTGCCATCTTTAGTATAGAAAATATCACCTGATATTTTCGTAACGATGGTCTTAGCTCAGTCTTGCAAAACAACCCTAAGACATAGTCTTGCTAAGACTGACTTAAAACACCTTTCGTGAATACCACCTTATTTGTTTTCAACAGTATTAAAAATTTCTTGTTTGACTTTGACTTAAGGGGGTAATGTCGTTTTCGTGGTTTTTGACATTTCAGTGTAATTTTTGCGCCCACAGAACTCAAGCTAAAAACGGACTACGGCTTCGAAACTTTAACCACATTATCTTTAGGAAAATATCCCCACCCGTTTTTTTCCTTTTCTAAAAATAGTTTGTAGAGTCGGTGTTATGGGCTTTTGAAAATTTTAGAGAAAAGTCAGATTACGTGATTTTTGCACAAAAATGTCATTTTCTCAACGTAGAAACGACTTATCAACTATATCAAAAAAACGGGTGGGGATATTATGTCAGTGCATAACTGCAAAAAGTTTAGTAGTTGTTGGCTGATCTTGAGTTTCATAACTGTGGCGCAAAAACTAGTCAAAAAAACCGCTGATGGGGTGTATTCAAATGATTGCAACAGTAAAATTGCAAAAGATAATCTGTTTTTAAATATAGGTTTCTTAAAGCTAGAAGGTGTAAAAAATTGTAAAAAAGACCGCTCTAGTTTTTGTTGAGGTTAAGTGCTGTTATGGTAGTTTAAAAAAACACCTAAAAACGCAATTACCCCCTTAAGCCGGTGCTATACTTCTCAAAGCTCGGCTTTGCTTTGAAGCGCCTTAACGCAAAGCCAAGCTTGGCTTCGACGCGCTTTGAATTGAAGTCAAAGCTGGCATCATTTTGAAGCCGCGTAGCCTAGCATCGCTTTTTTTCAAAACGGCCTTGGCTTCAAAGCAAAGCTGCGCTTCAAAGCGACGCCGCGCTTTGAAAATACAATTTTGGCTATAGTTTCGCGCCGAAATGTCAGCGCGCAACAAGTTGTTGCTGCTGTGGTTGATTTTAAAAATTAAAACTGGAGCAGCGAAAAAACTTCTGAAAACATTGGCATTTACACCCGTATTTTTAGGTTCTTTTCCAAACTCATTTTCTCAAACTCAAACTCAAATTTCAAACTTTAATATATTTTTCAATTACAAAAAGCAAATATATATTGAAAATAAAGTGTAGAAGAACTAAAAAAGTAGTACGAATAAAAATTATGCGTAAAATAACATTAAAAATAAACGAAGAAAATTCCAACGCGCTTCGAAGCGCTTCAAAAGTTGAAATGAATTCAACTCAGGCTGCTTCGAAGCGCGTCGAAGCAAAGCGAGGCCTGGCATTGGAAAGCGTGGGAACGCTTTGGACGCTTTGAAACAAAGCCAGGCCTCGCTTCGAAGATAAGCTTGGCTTTGCTTTGAAGCGCTTCGAAGCATTCCAAAGCGTTCCCACGCTTTCCAATGCCAGGCCGCGCCTTGCTTTGAAGCGCTTCGAGATTTTTGTGAAGTATAGCAGGGGCTTTAGACTAGACGTAGGGAGGCGCTCCGTGAATCGGGGGTTAAGGGGGTAGTGTCGCGAAAGCAGTCGATTTTGCGCGACTGTAAAACTTGTTCAGTAAAATGTTAGAAATTGTTCTTTCTATATTTTTAAAATCTACCAAAAGGCAAATTATTTTGCCAAGTTTCAGCAAAATTGGTGCAGCATATAGTTTGCAATAATGTCTCAAAGTCGGAAAAATGACGAAAAAAAAACCTATTCACATTCCATTTTTTAGTCACAATTATCAATTTTTCTGTTTAGTTTTTTTACACAGACTAATAGCACATATGTTGTGTTTATGCACACAAAATTTAGTGCAGATTACTGTAGCGGCTGTGGAGTAATACTAGTTTGAACTGTGAAGGTATACGTAAACTGTAAAATAGTAACAGCAATAATGATAAATTGTGAAAAATCTAGACGCTTATTTTCAAATCAAAAGAAAAACGAACCTTCAATTTTCTTTTTTCTTATTTGTGGCAAAAAATTGTGTGTCGACTCGTTATGTGTACTTCACAAGCTGGCCAATCTGATATCTAGCTTGTTTTGTTGATCTTTTATGTCCCTATTGTGTGACGTCTGGCTTACTAATGACGATTGGTCAAAAATATTTGTCAATATTGATAGTGTGATGTCTGGCAGTAATTATTTGATATCATACAGCGTTGGACTAGCTTCTCATTGCATGTACTACTTCAAAACAAAAAGTTCGATTTTCACAGCCTATGAGCAAAACTGCTTTCGCGACACTACCCCCTTAACTCAGAACTTGGAAAAAAGTTGATAAAAGTACAACAAACTTTAGCTTCAGATTAAGTAGTATGGTAATAAGAGAACGCTTACGGCAAAATTTCAGATCACGTGATCATGTCGCGGACTCCAACAATACTGCGCGTGAGTGAATTTTCGGTAAGCGATAACTCATACTATGTTTGTCTTACAATCATGATTCATATATCAAAATGAAGCCCTTGCGCTGCTTACTTGGACCATTATTTTTTTTGTTATTCGATTTTTCAAAATTAATATTGCTATTTGCTATTTTCGTATTTTCGAAATCGGTCTCTCAGCACGACAGACAACGGTATCGTCGTAAAACGATGTTCAACTGCGCACAATGATAGGCTATCTACATGCCAAATCGCAGCCAAATCAGTGTTGAAGTAATATATTGAATGCCGACAATCAGTGGCGTAGCCAGGATAAAATTTCGGGGAGGGAATGACTTTTCGATTTTTTGAAATGTGCTAAAATGCTCCTAATTGAAATTTTAACGCAAAAAACGATACATATTATATTAGCATTTATTTTGTTCAAAAACGCTAATTTTTTTGACCAGTGAGGCATCAAAAGTAAAATTGTATCTCAAAACAGCGAAAATTACAAAACTGCTAACCCGCCAAGGGTCCCAGAAGCTAGCAAGTATGGAAACTTTAAGAAGATTTTTGACACTTAGACCCGCAATTTCACCAAAAATGTCATTTTTGCTACGATAAAACAGCTAAAAAGGTACATTAAACAGTGTATTAAGCAACTAAATAGTGTACAATGCACCCATATACACACGCACACGCTTTATTGGAACACAAAAGCAAGAAACATTGAGCCACAGGTTGCAGGGGTCTGGGGGCGACAGCCCCCAGAAGTCAATTGGAGACGTATCGGAATTTTTTTCCGGCCGGACCATGAAAACCAAAGGGGGGACCCTTGTGTAAAATTTCAGTCGGAAAAAATTTCGGGGGGGGGGGGGGGGGGGAATTCCCCCCATTCCCCCCCCCCCTGGCTACGCCCCTGCCGACAATTATCGTGAGGACTGCTCAGTGCTTAATATAATTTCTTTAATCCAGCAATTTTTTCGTAGGATTGTCCCATTGCGCTGAAATTTTGCAAATTTTTTGAGACCAGGGTTTTTTTTTCAAAATCGGCACTGTGTAAATGTTGTGTAAATTAAAAATTTGCTGTGTAAATTAAGGGTATGTTGTGTAAATTTTTAAAAGTGTGTATTTTAGCATTTTTTGGTAAAAATTGACCGTTTTGTCACGTGAAAAATAATATTTCGGCTTTGAGACTCGAACTACATACGAAAATAAAAAATATGAGATATATAATTGAAAATTTTTGCGTTTATGTCAGTTCAAGTATCCGACACGCCAGGGCAAGCCAAGCCCTCTAAAATTCCGAAAAATCCGAAACAAGCCCTAACCCCCAGGCCGAGACCCCGTGTACATGCATGGTTCACACAGATAGAGAGTTGTTCTATCAGCCAGATCCTACTCATTTTTTTCAAATCCGAGTGTAAAACGTTTACAGTTTGAAGTAGGACAAGAAATCGCACAGACAGGCTCAGCATGACTCGTTTTTCACTGTCAACTTTCAAGTGCATGAAAACGAATGCTAAAATAAAAACAATCATAAGCTGTTTAAGAGCAGAAACTGAAAATTTTTTGTTTTGGGGTCAAAAATTAGACAATTTTGTTAGGACAAAGAGGGCACAGGCAGCAACCGCCACTTCGCGAATTTTTGTAATTTTTACAACCAAAATGGGCGGTTTTAGCAACCTTTCGGGGGAAATAGGGATGTGTAAATCAGTGTATTTTTATTTTTTGTTGTGTAAATTAGGCGGCCGATGTGTAAATACACCCTATTTTACACAAAAAAACCATGTTTGAGACACTAGACAATAGTTACAAACAGCTTTGGGTAGCTAAGCAATGTTGCAGTTTGTCAGATAATTCCAAAAATGTACCAAACGGTAGTTTTTGGTAAAAGCCGATTTCGGGCAAAACTGCACATAAAAATTATTAATCTTGCTATTTCAGAATATTTTTCGACTGCTGTTTTATGTCTAATGATGTAAATAAAATTTTTAATAAATCTTCGCCAAATTTTCACACATCTAAGCATTTGGCATTTTGCAAAAATCACAAAAATTTGCATGTTCCTAAATATCTTAATATTAGTATAAAATGAAAGACCACATAATTCTGAGCAAGCTTGATTCTTACCGTCATTGCAAATTCTTCAGTTAAAACAAGTTACCGCCTAAAACCTTAATTCCCGGAGCGCCCCCTTAATGGGCTTCTGCCTCCACGATACAATATTGCCGCAATTCACAAAAAACTGTATTGCAGTTGCAGACCCAACTAAGAGGTTGCATCTGCACGCGCCTAGGCTCTACTACAAAATATCGAATAAAGATTGACAAAATATATACAACTGTCAGTGAATGTGTACCGGTGCAGATATATAACCTACAGCGCATACGGAGTTGAAATGAAATTTATATGAAATTTTTCAAGTAGCTATAATTAATCTTAATCTTTACTTCAATGAAAATTTTGCAGTACTAGTTTAAGAAGTAGTTTAGTATCCAAAATCTAGCCCCAGCCCACCCCATTTATGAGCAACCATTTGAGCAGGAATTGACGGCACAACAGTACAGAATACAGCTATAGTCAACGCTGTGGTTTACCGAATGGTTAACAAATCGCATGGCATTTCCACAATGGGTTGCGTCCACGGTATATTTGTTCATGCTGTCGGAGTAATCCATATCGAACATGTACGTCCGTCCTTCCACAGCCATATCATAACTTTTCCCGCGCAAATTAGCTTCTTCTTCCGTGATAATCTACAACGTAGACGGAACTACGGAAGGATCACAAAGAGCTCCTCAAACTTGGAGAATAAACGCATAAAAGAATCTTATATACTTCACCGAACTCACTAATACTACGGCAAAAAAAATTATTCAACGACGCTCTTAGCACACGAGGAAAACTCGTCTGCTTGCTGTGGGTTACGACACTAACAAAAATATTAAAAAAAATGATTATGTAGTTGAGAACAAAATCAAAATCGAGCATTTATATTCTTCAACAGCTTCGCCAGATCGTTCATTTACCTTTATTTATCTCAGTTATTCAACCCCAAACCGGCTAGCTGACTATTTCTGACTAATTTGTGACCAGCTGCATGCCAAGGAGGAGTGCGTCAAGTCTTACCTCGCCAACATAGTCAAGCACAAAGCAGCCGCGAGGGATACGCTGCAACGTTCGCACTCCCCAACCGCGGTCCAGAGTACGGAAGATACTCAGCTGTAACAAAAGCAGCAAATTGCTTACGGCCAGTTCAAGCGACGCCATATTCAATTAACTTTTTTACTCCGAATTACAATATCGCTAGTTTCGCTCAAGCAACTGCATACAGCGCCTTTTTCCGATGAAGAGGCTGTGTAAAATTGGCATCAATTACCGTTTAAGGTGGCGCTCCGAGAATTTGCAAGCACTTAGAAAATGTAATTTTCTTATTACCTTACTATACTATATAAACTTTCTTGCTCAAAAATAATTACGATAATAACTCAGGATCCGCTCAACGCAGAAACGTCATTTTTACGTTATCAGATAGCCGACAGCGTGGCCAAAAAATTTTCTATTCAAGGTCAGTTCGTAAAGAAAACCGTTTAACCGCTAAACCGGTTTGAAAAAAATTTGCATACTGACATTTTCGGAATCGAACATCTACTACGATGAATGTAAGATGATACTATAGTGTCATTTAATTCCCAAATATTCAGACCGTCATAACTTGCCTCAACGTTAACGTAAAAACATAAAATTGACACCTTTCAACTCAGAACAGCAGGCGCTTTTGAATGATACCTTACTTGACGCATACCATTCACGTTTAAACGTTTAAATTTCCAATTCTAAATTATGACGCAAGCTTAACGTCAAGTTAAAGGCCACGTCACCCATCATTTGAAAGCTTTAACAATTTTCTCTCAAATGACGTTAAAATTTTTATTCTCCCACTACCGTATCAAAAGTTATGGGTCCTGAGATTTCATAAAAGGGGCTAATTGTCCTACAGATCACGCCATATGTGATCAAATCCCAAAACAATAAAATTTAGGCAAAAATTTAAAAATTTTTTTGCTTATTTTTTTTAATCAACAAATTTTCCCGTATTCAGATGCGCAGGAATTTAAGTTGTCGAACTAGTCTAAACTAGACGCACTAGTCTTGTATGAACTATACTAAAAATAATGATAATGACAGATTCTTCATCATACTTCTCAATACTTCTCAAAAATGTAGTACAACCTGTGGGAAGCGTGGCACAAGGCACAATTTTTTGATAAAAAGTGTCTGGGGCTGATTACAGCGGTTTTTGTCCGGGCGCCAAGGTCAAGACCACCGTCAACTTTTAGTAAGGGGGTCATGTGACCCATCAATCGAAAGCGCTTTATCTCACCAATCGAATAATGAAACTCCCAAGTCGGTACGACCCGCATGACAAAAGTTATGGGACTTTAAAGGAATTCACCCCATAGAACACTGTTATCATAATTAAATCGTAATTACTACATTACGAAAAGTGTTCTTTTTCTCACATCCTTAAAGGCGCCATAACTGGCCTTTAGGAACTCGGACGGACACAAGAATAGTATCATTGGATTGCTGGCGTACAGGGCTTTCGAAAGAGGGGTCACATGATCACCTGGCACTTCGGATTACCCCAAAATAAATATCTCAGGGTACGCTCACGTGACAGGGTCATGTGACTTATCATTTGAAAGCTCTAACGATTTCCTCTCAATTGACATCAAAATTATTATTGCACCACTACCGTATCCAAAGTTATGGCCCCTGAAAAGTTTTCATAAAAGGGGCTGATTGTATAGATCACACCAAGAGTGATCAAATCTCTGAGCAATTGAATTTAGGTAAAAATTTAAAAAAAATTTTTGTTCATTTTTTTGATAATGTAACATAAAACAGACTAAACTAAGACAACTATTATATAGTCTAACTAGTCTAAACTAGACGCACTAGACTTGTATGAACTATACTAAAAATAATGATAATGACAGATTCTTCATCATACTTCTCAATACTTCTCAAAAATGTAGTACAACCTGTGGTAAGCGTGGCACAAGGTATAATGTTTTGATAAAAGGTGTCTGGGGCTGATTACAGCGGTTTTTGTCCGGGCGCCAAGGTCAAGACTAACGTCAACTTTTAGTAAGGGGGTCATGTGACCCATCAATTGAAAGCGCTTTATCTCACCAATCGAATAATGAAAGTCCCAAGTCGCTACGACCCGCATAACAAACGTTATGGGACTTTAAAGGAATTCACCCCATAGAACACTGTTATCATAATTAAATCGTAATTACTACATTACGAAAAGTGTTCTTTTTCTCACATCCTTAACGGCACCATAACTGGCCTTTAGGAACTCGGACGGACACAAGAATAGTATCATTGGATTGCTGGCGTGCAGGGCTTTCGAAAGAGGGGTCACATGACCACCTGGCACTTCAGATTACCCCGAAATAAATATCTCAGGGTACGCTCACGTGACAGGGTCATGTGACCCCTCATTTTAAAGCGCTCCTTAAATCTAAGCGATTGATGTCAATTTCATGGTTGTCCGTCATTCCTATTGTCTGCTATGGGCTTTTTAAAATCCAACCTTTGTGACTATTCAAAATCAGCCCATGTTGGATCAAATCTCTTTACATTTCAATTTGAACCATTTTTTTAATTAATCAACAAATTTTAACATATTCAGATGCGCTGGACTTTTAGTTGTCAAACTAGTCTAAACTAGACGCACTAAACTTGTATGAACTATACTAAAAATAATGATAATGACAGATTCTTCATGATACTTCTCAAAAATGTAGTACAACCTGTGGTGCGTCGCAAGATGCATAATTTTTTGATAAAAAGCGTCTGGGGTTGGTCACAGCGGTTTCCGTCCGGTCGCCAAGGACAAAACTACGTTAACTTACAGTAAACGGGTTATGTGACCCATCAATTGAAAGCGCTTTGTCTCACCAATCAAATGGTGAAACTCCCAAGTGGCTGCGACCCCCATAACAAAAGTTATGGGGATTTTAAAAGATTCACACCATAGAACACTGTTATCATAATTAAATCGTAATTACGAAATTACGAAAAGTGTTCTTTTTCTCATATCCTTCAAGGCGCCATAACTGGCCTTGAAGAACTCGGACGGACATAAGAATAGCATCATTGAATTACTGGCGTGAAGGGCTTTCAAAAGAGGGGTCATATGACCATCTGGCACTTCAAAGTACCCCGAAATAAATATCTCAGCCCTCAGGGTATGCTCACGTGACATGGTCATGTGACCCCTCATATTAAAGCGCACCTTAAATCTAAACGATTGATGTCAATATCATGATTGTCCGTCATTCGTATTGTCCGTTATGGGTCTCTTTAAAATCCAACCTTTGTAACTAATCAAAATCAGCCCATCTTGGATCAAATCTCTTTACATTTCAACTTGAACAAAATTTTTTTAAATCAACAAATTTTGACGGATTCAGATGCGCTTGAATTTAAGTTATCGAACTAGTCTAAACTAGACGCACTAGACTTGTTGTAATAATAATAATAATAAATTTATTTAGAGTCGTATCATACATGAGCATGTGCTCGTTAACGTACAAACGACTAAAAGTTACATTGTTTCCAATATTATAATAGGTACTGTCACCATGACTGGCTCAGATTCTGCACATTCTTTTTAAAATTCTCTCAAGTTAGGACTCTGTTTAACGTTTCTTGGTAGAAAATTCCATATCATTGTGCACGTTGCGGTAAATGAGCGACGTTGTGCATTTGTCCTGCATTTTGGCATAAGAAGCCTATATTCGGTTGATAAACTGTACTATCTTGAATCAGCTAGAGAAAATAATGATACAATATTGGCAGGAGTGCCGTAACGAACTGCCGTATACACTAAAGTTAAACATCGGTAACGGCGTCGCAGAGTCAGTGATTCTAAATTCGCAGACCTTCTTGGCGATACAAACCAGGGCGTTTGTATAAGCTGACAGAGCAATATTTTGCAAACGCTCTGCAATATTTTGGTAGTTATATTCGAATTTAGCAAGGTACGCAGTATCAAAATGAGCATTTTTGTAAAACGATTTGTCTCAAATCATTTTCTTGTATGCTGGGTTTTTTTTCGCCAGGAAGTTTTAGCAAAGTGGCTAAAAGGTCCGAAATTTTTTTAGCCAATATAAAATTTTTTAGCTACGCTTTTAAAGCATTTATTTAGCTTCAATTCACTTCAGTTTGAATTTTTTCACAAGTAACTATGCAGTGGCATACCCAGAAAAAATTTCGGAGGGGAAATACTTGGAAAGAATGGATTAAAATGCACTTTTTGCAATTTTAACGCAAAAATTCGCATTGCAAATGCCATTAAGCCACAGAGTTGCAGGGATTTGGCGGCGGACTCTTAGTATCTTATTTCGTCAGTGGCGTACCCACTCAACCCAGAAAACAATTTCGGGGGAAAACGACTTTTCGATTTTTTGTAATGGGATAAAATGCACTTTTTAGCCATTGGAAGTTTGTA
Source organism: Trissonchulus sp. WLG1_4 (assembly GCA_030248245.1). Classification (NCBI taxonomy): domain Eukaryota; kingdom Metazoa; phylum Nematoda; class Enoplea; order Enoplida; family Ironidae; genus Trissonchulus; species Trissonchulus sp. WLG1_4. The sequence continues at coordinate 75,801 of JASANF010002992.1, read as the reverse complement.
ACACTTCCAAAACCGGTTTTAAAAACGTATGATCACTAAACCACAAAGTTGCAAGAGACTGGGGGCTGCAGCCCCCAGAAAAAATTGGAGATTTTTTCAATTTTAGGCCGAATTTGGTTAACTGGAGACGTATCAGAAATTTTTTCAGAATCAGGAAAATTAAAACAAAAGATGCGAACAGCGAACGTCACGTCATCAGACAGTATACTACACAAGTGAATGCAGCATAATATACTTGTGTAGACATGTATAAGCTGTAGTGAATTGCAGTAACAAAGAAAAGTAAGCCACACAGTTGCATGGGTCCGGGGGCGGCAGCCCCCACGAAAAATTTAGCGAATTTTATTTATTATTGGGTCAAATTTTGTCAAGTAGAGACGTATATATCAGTTATTCTTTTCGGCCGGGTAATGAAAACCAAAGGGGGACCCTTGTATACATCTTGTAAAGATTCACTGGGAAAAAATTTTGGGATAATTCCCTGCACCTGCCCCCTGGTTACGCCTTTGTATGCGGTCACGCAGCCAAAAAATGCCGAAGTTGAAACTCTTCTTCCCAGTTTGCTTATAAAATGCTAGGTTGTCGTATTTTGGCGTTTTCGAACCGCATGAACCAGCAAGTGTGTGGGTTGGTATTGTAAAAGTTCCCAGGGCGAGGCCGAAACTTTAGCGATTTGCGAAAGTTTTCAGCATACGAAGTGACTTAACAAACTGATCCTGAAAAATAACAGAACAGAAAGATAAAATACTTGACTGGATCACTATGTTGAATGAAACATTGTTGCAGATGGGTATAAATTGTAGTCACAAGGAAATTTTTTGCGTCTAATGGCAAAAAACGGCCAATTGGGGATGCATAGAAAAAATTTTTGAGTTTTGAATAAAATTTGGCGAATTGGAAAGTTATCAGAAATTTTTACTGCCGAATTTGTTTTAGCTAATTGGCTAAAACGACCAAAAAAGTTTTAGCAAACTCTCAAAAATTTTCGCCAATGCTAACGTTTTGGCCCAAAAAAAACCCAGCTTGTATGTGACGTACATAATTTGCGAAACCCTATTCACAGAGCACACATAACTCATTTGAAAATCTATCAATTTTACATTTCAAACCTGGGTTTTTTCGCTGGCAAATTTTCGCAACTTTGCGAAAAGCTTAAATTTTTTTCGCAAAATCAAAATTTTTTTCGCAGACATGCTTCGGTTACGTATATAATGCAGTAGACTTTGCATTTAAGGGGGTAATTGCGTTTTTAGGTGTTTTTTTGAAAGGCCATAGCTCAGCGTTTACAAATTCAAATCACAAGCGGTCTTTTGCATTAGGTAGAACAATATCATTCCTAAATGTATGCCATGTAGTGAAATTTAACCTGTGATTTTGTTTCCAGTATAAGCGACTAAAGAAAGGTCCTTTCCAAAATGTTACAATTTTTTACAAAAAGTTTGCGCCACAGCTCTGAATCATACGATTACCTGTTGGGGCTAAAAGTTGGTAAGGTTTTTGACATGTTTAAAATCCCCAGGCATGTCCCCCACTTTTTTAATAACTAGTCAATTTACTGAGAAAATAGCTGAAAAGCAAACGCACCGAAAATTTAAGATATTTTCTTGTAATTAAAACCCTCTAAAAATGTCCACAGGTGAAATTTCGAAAAAGTGAGAGACATGCCTGGGGATTTTGACCTTTACAGTGCTGTCCCAAAAATTTATGCTCAGGCGTCACTTATAACTTGAGTACTGGTGGCGCAAAGTTTACATAGAAATCACAAAAACCTCGAAAACGCAACTACCACCTTAAATGTTAATAAAACAGTATTCCGCCTATACAGGATGAAGACTGACGCAATTTTTACTCTTTTTGGCGAAAACAACAACGATTTTGACATTTTTATTTAAATTTACGGAGCCGTCCTGAGAATTTTGTGTAATTTTTCACAATCGATGCTTAGCGGCAAGGACAATTCAGAAGACGCGGCCCATGACCAAGTTAGGCCTGAAAATGCTAACATTTTGAAATGTTTCTTATTTATGTCACCTCCGAACCCTATTATACTGTCTATTAGTGTTACATGCAGTCGGTGTGATGATACATGAAAGAAAATCTGTCCCATTTACAGTCACTAGAAACATCAAGCCATAAAGTTGCACGAGTCCGGGCCTAAGGGATCACAATAGTCGGAGAAATTGTCAATTTTTAGGCCAAATTTGGTCAATAGGGGCCGTATCGGAAATGTTTTCCGACTAAACCACAAAAAGAAGCGCATAGACCTTACGAGTTCACCTCCACTGCGTCAAAATTTTTTCGCAATTTTGAGAAAAGGTTTGAAAATGTTTCGCAATCACCAATTTTTTTTCGCAATTGCGAACGTTTTTGCGAAAAAAAACCCAGTTTTAAACTCTTATCAATTTTAACAATCTATAGCTCAATGAAAAGGTTTTTAAACATAGGGACGATAAAATTTTTGTTTTTGAATTTCGCAGTAAATTTTGAGTTATGTCGATTTTCAACTTTTCATGCAACTTTAAAGAATGGTCTCGGTAGTCGAAAAGTCTCGGTTTGTACCCGGTCTCGGTTTTTCAAATCTGTGAAAAATTTTCCTGTGGTCCCCCTTTGGTTTATATTTTTGGCAGGAAATTTTTTTCGAAAGTTTTTATTTCACAAAAATTTCACACCAAACAGTGAGATTCTGTCAATTTTTTCCCAAAAACAACTTTACCGTGGTTGTTTACTTTATCAGTAAACACAGTACACACACAAAAATGTATGTTTATGATTAGGTTTCTTATTTCATATTATCTTTCAAGTCTGTCTGTGTGATTATTACTATATTTTGTTCTTTAGTATTGGTGTTTGGCTGGTCAACTTTTTTATGCCAATTGGTGGCTTCACATACGTAACTGTAATGTCCAATTAGTATAATATGGGTGGATTTAACAAAGCTGGTTTTACTAAACCAGAGTTGTAAGTACGTTTTGCACGATTTGCACATAATTTCATTACCTACGAAAGATCATCTGATTCGTTACAAATTTCGTGAATTTTCTTAAACCATTGGTTTATCTCAGTTGAAATTGCAAACCTGCAGCGCAGCAGGTCTCTGTTCTGCTGAAATTTCAGCTGAGCTAAACCAATGGTTTGAGAAAATCTGCAAAATTCGTAGTGAATCAGGCGATATTTTGTAATTAAATTATGTGCTAATCATGCAAAACGTACGTAAAACCAATGCTTTAGTAAAACCACCTTTGTGAAATCCACCCTGTGAGTTTAGCAAAAAAATCAAATCTTTGAAAGTTCTAGTCGCAGGGGATTGAGGGGCCCTCACAGGGGTGTCACGCCGGAGGCAAAGAATGAAAGAGCGTCACGGCGCGCAGGTCTAACTTTTGAGCCAAAAACCCTTTCTATCTTGGGTGTATTTTAGCAGAACGTTGGTAATTCCAATACAATCGGAGCTATTTTTAACTAAATTCGGCCAAACAGTGTCAAAAATTGCTATTTTCTGGCGAGAACAAGGACAAATTGCGTCTGCTTTGGGACAAAGGTCAAAATTTTACAGTATTTAAGAAGACATGGTCCCACACTCACACAAAAGGAGGAAAGAACCAGTTATGTAACCAAAATTGCCGTGATGTAGCTGTTAGTTATATATACATGGTCATATACATATACTTATACGTGTACATTATACATACATATACATGCCTGACCTGGTCTTGTACTTTTATCTAAAAACTTGTAAAAAGTCATCAAATCAATAGGTAAAAAAATGGCAAAAAATGACCCAAAGTCTCGGTTTTGGCGGTCTCGGAATTTGGTCTCGGTCTCGGTAGTCTCGGTTTTGTGGTCTCGGTCTCGGTCTCGGAAAAAACCGAGACTTCCATCCCTACTAGTCTCGGGTTTTGACCGAGACTGAGACTTCCATCCCTAATAGTTAGCCTAATCTATACTTGTTTAAAAAAATGAACATTTTGCCCAAGAAAATAAGGAGGTACAGCAAAATCTGTTGAATATAATACTTTCATTATATTATATGTGTTGATATATGATAATGAAAGTTCGGACTGATGTTAAGAATGATCGAGTGTTAATTAGCTACAATTAGCACTAATGACAGAAAAATGTGATCTTCGACAAAATTTAATTTCTGCGAAAACTCCAAAATTGACCTTTAAGCTTGAAAATTGTAAAAATAAGCTCAGTGCATTTAAAACCCTATAAAACGTGTTTTTACTCTGAAAAAATGTACATGAATCCTTATTGCTGAAACTGCACCAGTAATGTAAGGAATTTGAAATTTAATAGAAGATACGTAATGATTGAACTATTCAAGGTAAACATAAACTGATGGTGACATGATACATTTGTAAGATTGCCCTTTTTTCTGCTTGATTCTTGATTCGTAAGTCCGGTATCAAACAATTAAATAGGCTTTACTGAATAGATCAATTATTCAGCTTTCATTTGACCTATTACATGCTAAAATCGGATGAGAAATTGTGAATAGTTATGATCCATAATGTACACATGACTATTACAAATTAAACCCTTAACCACGAAAACCTTTCGTGGTCAACTTTTAAATAGAAATTCCACCCTGTGGTTAAATTTGTATGATAAAGACGCACCGTGGTTAATTTAACCACGTGGTTAATTTAACCACGCTGGTATGATAAAGGCGTTTCGTGGTTAATTTAACCACGGTATGATAAAGACAAGTTAAGGTCGTGGTTAAATTTTTTATGACAAAGACAGTACGGTTAAATTAACCACACGCTTGATTTCAGGCGAAATTTCATTTAACCTTATGATAAAGACGATTTTGGTTAAATTAATCATATGATAAAGACAATGTGGTTAACTTAACCACGGTATGATAAAGACGAAAATTTAACCCGTGGTTAAGTTAACCAGCGTTAACCATATGATAAAGAGGCCCTCTGAGTATCTGGGAAATAAATAATGAAGAGGCTTGATCATCGCTATCTACATGCAAAAATTAAACCAAAGTTCAAGATACCATAATATCAGCTCAGTGGCCATTAGTTAGAAGTATCTGTATGATAAATCTAAACTGTTAAATGAACAATACAACAAAATAAAAATGGTTTTCAAATACTACAGTAGTTGTGTAAAGGATGTGCTGACTAAGCTGGATTTCTGTGCATTGGATATATTTTGTATCGAAAACCATGTGCACTGGTCCGGATTCAATTCAATACTACTATTTGTTCGACGGCACATTCGCTGCTGAGTTATCGTTTTTCTTTTGTAATTTATAGTGATCCTCCCTCGTTACAACTTTTGGCTAGCTACCACGGGATTCAAAGGTTGCAAACACAAAAAGTTCTAAAGCTAATCTCGCAAACATTAGCATCACTCTTGTAAGCTAGGTAACTTACTAAATAAACCTTTGTTAACGCATTTTCTCGAAATGATTTTCCTCTTCCTCACTGTTTTTTGACTTGCAACATCGAGAAACTTACGATAATGATCACTGTGCCTCACTGATCTTAATCAGTTAATATTCTCCAAGTCTCCAATATATATATATTATAAAAATACTTGTCGAACGTAACTTATAGTAGAAGTCAAATCAGCACATACTTTATATTGTCGACCCCGTTGAACGATGCGATTTTTGCACGTCCCTTTTTCCTTGCAACTGCACTTATCATTGCACTCGTAAATTGGCCGACCAGGTTGCAAATTCAGTCGACCCTTGGAATCATATGGAAATTCTGCCTAAAATACACACCATAGCAAATAGGAAAAAACTCAAGCATACAAAATCAAAATCACCTAGGGGATCTAACAGAAGCCTAAATGATCAGACATTGCTGAACCCTGGTCCCTGAGACAAAACAGGTGGCGTGATTTTCGCGACTACTCGTTGTACTCTTGATGCTGGCAATCCGTTCTTTTTGTAATGAAATAACGGTTTCTTTTTGTCTCAGACTCCAACGTTTTTTTGGTCAAACATTAGAATATCCATCAAACCCAATAAGACATGCAGCCACCAACACACATGCATCTGCTGCGGGCAACAGGATTTGCATCGTGAAGCGCAGGCGTCGTCCAGACAGTCGCAGCCAACCAGCGCGGCATTGGACAGGTCTACCCCGGCCCCGGCCAGGTAGTCGCCGATGTAGGTGAAATTGGGCGGTGGTCCTTCAATGTCCACCTCATTTTCCACTAGTATTAATGGCTCTTTGTTTTTGGTACAAATTTCGTTGATTTGACGTTCCCAATCCTGAAAGTAACGATATTGTCTTAGTGTGACTAATGACTGCTGTTCCTACATCAATCACCTAGAAGCTGCCCTGTAATTTTAAGCCCACTCGTTGTTATAGAATAAAAACTTCATGATCCCATGTAACGGGTACTGACAACTGAGTATATCGATTCCCAAATCACTTATTCTTTATGTAGTACCAAGGTAGCATAATATTATTTGAATCTAAACGATTGCTGCTGCTGACGAATGTATTGATCTAGCTGTTTGGATGGAAAAGGCTTTAATTTTCGGGTCATGTTGCCAAAATAACTAAAAGGGGTCACCTCACAATACAAAAAAACACGTACTTGCTGTCGCATAATATTTCTCGGACGAATCTAATCTAAAAGTTAGGCTGCATGAATCATACGTTATCCCTCTATGAAAACAGTGTCAGAGGTTGGGAATTCATTTCTAATTGGGGAATGGGGATATTGAAAAAAATTAAGAAAATTCAACGAAAGTTCTGCTCTTCGTTCCCAAACCTGCGCAATAAAGAATATTTTGCGCAGTGTCGTGCATTAGGACTTGTCCCATTAGAGCTTCGTCGTCTGTTAAAAGATTTGATCTTTGTATATGGCAATACTGTCATAAACCCTAAATCTTTGTTTGTTTTTAACAATAACTCAAGAACTCTGGGACATAGGTGAAAATTAGCGCACCCCACGTTTCGTTTACATATCAAAAAGCACTTTATATCAAATAAAATAGTTTAAAACCCTGGAACTCTATACCGGAAACTGTGGTTTGCACTCCATCAGTGATCAGTCTTTGGGTTCAAGCAACTTTTAAATCCACTAAAGCTTTCTTAGGGCCTTTTCATAAAATATATTAACGAGATCAGATCAACTCGATTAAGAATTTATGAATGCCGATTAAGGATTAACGTATTAAAAATATTAGCGCGTTTTACGCTAATCTTAATCAGCGTCGTTTTCACAAATTCTTTTTTCAATTATCTCGATTAAGGCCTTAATCTGAATCGTTTTCATAAATTCAAGTTGATCGTAATGTATTAACATAGGTGCTGGCTGAGGCTTAATCTAATCGGGTGTCGTTTTCACAAATTAGATTAAAGATTAGGCGTTAATCTTAATCTGCGGTTATTTTATGAAAACCGATTAAGGATTAAATATTAAGCTAATCAATTTAATCTTAATCTGTTTTCATAAATTAGATTAAGCTAATCTAGATGATCGTTAGGATCAAGTGTGTATGTGTTAAACATACAAAACCTTAATCTCCGTAAATGTACGGAGATTACCTAGTTTAAGCAACAATTTACTTGCGTTTGCTGGCTAATTATAGTTAGTTGTTGATTATTAAATTGATCTTGAAATCATATATACCTATATTATTCCAACTGTTCCTAAATTTTATATTTTTGTTCTTTCGTTTTTTATTAGCTTTAAAATTGTGTGCTAGGTATCAAAATTATGTACATTGAAATGAAAATTAATCCACTAATACTAATACAGATTTATACAGTCAGGGGTGGACGCGGGTCGTGGGTACCCGCGGGTTTGTTTGGGTTGGCTTGGTAAAATTTAGCCGTGGGTCGACCTGCGGGTACCCACTTCGGGTTGCGCAGGTCGTCGAAAATTTTTTCGACCCGCAAAATATAAAAAAAGTTAGTACTTTTTACTGTTTTACAGAAATACTTATTAGTGCCGAATGATGTCATTCGATCAAAACTCCGGAGTGAATGACGATTGGCTGCAACTTAAATTATTAAATAAGTGTTAGAGGCCTGTAACCTTCATTACGGCCCATGGCTCAGCCAAGCCCGGCCGAACGCTGACGGGCCGGGGCGCGTATTTACAAAATCTAGCATGTAGCTGCACTATGCCAAAGTCTACCCGATTTTTGCACCACTCCTACAAAATCTACTACGTAGATGCACTATCCTGCTGGCTGCCAAAATCTACCCGATTTTAGCACCACGTAGGACAAAATCTACCATATATAAGCACTATGCACAGTACGTACGAATTACTCAGTTTCAAATTTGATTCAAATTCTTTGAGGGCTAAGATGCCAATATAGTAAATTTTCACACTAAATTGTACTTTTTAAATATTTTAACAATATGCAAGATGTTTTTCAAAATTCCACTTTTGCTTTCAGATTTTGCATAATACTTTGACATGAGTAAGGCACTATGCACATTAGACATTACGTACAATAAGAGTACATAATAGTACATACATAATAGTACATAATATTTATAAGAGCCGGCACGGTCTGATCCAAATATCCGGCCCTGATCTCGTTTCTCTCTATTGCAAATGGTAACCAAAAAAATAGCAGCATATAAACACAAAGCATATAATAATAGCGTGCTGAAATTTTCCAGCGTGCACAAGTTATTATATACACCGTTATATGCGCTAATCAAGTTAATATTGTTAATCGCGCTAATATTTTTGATCTTGAGCCAGTTAATATTGCTAATCTTGATCGCGCTAATATTTGAATTTATGAAAACCGATTAACAAGCGCTAATCGAGTTGAGCTGATCGCGGTGATCTAATCTCGTTAATATATTTTGTGAAAAGGCCCTTAGTTTCCTTGCGTCGCTTTTTGAAAGATTATCATAGTTTCTAGCCTAATTAAATCAATCTACTTTTATCACTGTTTCTGTTCCTTTGTTTCGGTTTTATTCCTGATTTGCTTTGCTGTTACTGTCTGTTTTTTCCTGCTTGTTCAGCTGCTACTGTGTGACTTAGTATAATATGCATTACCCATTTTTCTTGTCTGCGTAACGACATGCTTAATTTTCGACGTAAATTTTTCTATATATATATATATATATATATATATATATATATATATATATATATATATATATATATATATATATATATACATACATATATATGCATATATATATATAGTTAGTAGTAGTTGTCAAAAGTTTTAGGGGACTCCTCTGACCAAATCTTGGGGACCCACCCCTGCTCCTTTGATGGACCGAAAACACGACTTAACCCCTTGACGCCCAGAGGTTCTGGAAAGCCTGCGCGAAGGTTATCTTAAGGGGGCGCTCTGAGTAACTTCCAATAAATCAAATTGATATAATTTTTCTTTTCTTGCTGATACGAAGTCTTTTCATAAGCGCAACCAAGACACACACCAGGCAAGTATTGCAAAGTTTGAGAGATCTGATAGCACTTTAGCGAATTTTATGACGACATGAAAACTAAAATTTTGCAAAATTTGTCTAATTTTTGAAATGACAGCTCAACGGTGCCTCAACCAAATTTAACAATAAATAGCTTAAGGGGGTAGTGTCGCGAAAGCAGTCGATTTTGCGCGACTGTAAAACTTGTTCAGTAAAATGTTAGAAATTGTTCTTTCTATGTTTTAAAAATCTATCAAAAGGCAAATTATTTTGCCAAGTTTCAGCAAAATTGGTGCAGCATATAGTTTGCAATAATGTCTCAAAGTCGGAAAAATGACGAAAAAAAGACCTATTCACATTCCATTTTTTAGTCACATTTATCAACTTTTCTGTTTAGTTTTTTCACAAAAACTAATAGCACATATGTTGTAGTTTATGCACACAAAATTTAGTGCAGATTACTATAGCGGCTGTGGAGTAATACTAGTTCGAACTGTGAAGGTGTACTTAAACTGTAAAATAGCAACAGCAATAATGATAAATTGTGAAAAATCTAGACGCTTATTTTCAAATCAGAAGAAAAACGAACCTTCAATTTTCTTTTTTCTTATTTGTCGCAAAAAATTGTGCGTCCACACATGATGTGTACTTCACAAGCTGGCCAATCTGATATCTGGCTTGATTTTTCAAACTTTTATGTCCCTATTGTGTGATGTCTGGCTTACTAATGACGATTGGTCCAAGATATTTATATATAGTGTTATATATATATAATCTGGAATAGTATTTATATATATATATATATATATATATAATATATATAGTGTGATGTCTGGCAGTAATTATTTGATACCATACAGCGTTGGACTAGCTTCTCATTGAATGTACTACTTCAAAACAAAAAGTTCTATTTTCACAGCCTATGAGCAAAACTGCTTTCGCGACACTACCCCCTAAAATTAAAGACAATTATCTTGCCGAGGCACCATTTTTGCAGAATTTTAGTTAGTGGCAGTAAATTTTTAGTTATTTTAATTTTTATCAAAAGTGACGTTCTTAAAGGACTATAGTATTGAAGCAAATCATAATAATTACAATTCAAGAAGTGCGGTGCCTCCTTATATGTCTGTTCTCACCGTTTGCAAGGTTTCATTTGAATCGGCTTTTGCAGCTGAGAGTAATCTTGAAAAAATGAGCACCATAGCCCAATTTCAGAAACCTGAAGTTTGCCTACACATACGTATTTTCCAAAAAATAGAGCTAATTTTTCTGTACTAAAATCCGTTGAGAAAAGTTTCAGAAGCCAAAAAGTAGCTAACGTAAAATTAGTTTGAAAAATAGTGCTTTCATGTCAATATTGGTCAACATATTTTAGAAATTTTTTTTGAAAGGTTTGCCTACACATACGACTTTTTAAAAAGTTGCAGCTAGCAATTCGCTATAAAAAACTGTTTTAAAAAGTACCAAAAGCCATATAGAATTTTTTACGCGGCCCCCTCAGGGGCCGCGTATATACTATTTTCAGATTCTCCTTCTCCTATGTTATTTCGGGTAGGTCAATTTTCTAGTGTTAATTAACACTAGAAAGGCAGGTACCTCCCGTCTTCTCTCTACATACCTAACTTGAAAGACAATTTCGCATTGAACAGCAAAACTGATAGCGCCGGAGTGGGATCGAACCACTAACATTTGGATTCGGAATCCATAGCTCAACCAACTGAGCCAACCGGTCGCTGATAACACAGCATCTATAAAACAACAAACATTTGTCATGGAGCTAATCAGCAGAGCAACTGGATCATCAAAACGGCTATATGTGATGTTATTTCGAAAGTTTTATCAAATTGCTCAATTCAGTTGTCACTATTCAAATCTTAGATTACGCAAGTGATGCTGCAGCTCTGTCGCACACAAAGAAGTTTTGTACATTAGTTAAGTTATGATTCTATCCAGCAGGCTCTCATAGTGCAACGGTTAGCACTCTGGACTCTTAATCCAGTGTAAGTCTTAATCTTAAATGTAAGTTTTGAAATTTTAACTTGAAAACCTGTTTAAAATTCACCAATTTTTGGTGTTTGAGAGGTTTTCAGGCAAATGAACAGTAAATGTGTCTGCATTGTGCATAAGTTTGGTTGATTTAAAAAATTATTTTATCCACAGATAATGGCCGCGTTTAATATTTCCTCTGGAATATTGACACTCAGACCTCACAATTTAACCACTTCTCACTCAGCAGAAGAGCTTGTTGGTATATCGATTTAAAGATTTTTTCCCATTGAAGAATAGGTTAAAATTTCAAGTTGAACAAAAAATTGACGTTATGTACATCAAATGAAAGCTAATTTAATTTGGAACAACTTTTCTTCTTGAGTTAATTAACGAAAACTTACGTGAAAAATTTCATCGCCCAAAGTCGGTTATTCAGAGCGCCACCTTAACACGAAAATCTATTTGAACCAATTAGAAGAACTGATCCTGTAGAAACCAAACTGACCGCCTCCATACGGACTGTACAAGCTCTGAAAGAGGCTTCCTTGGATATACTCCGACGGGTCGGCGTCCAACAAGAGATGACGGCGCAGGAGCTGTGATCATAGATAACACCAACGTGCAGTTACAAGGCTGAACTGGTGGCGACTAACAAGGCGATCGACCATGTTATCTCTATGCAGACTAACGGCACGGTACTTAGAGACGGTAGAATAAACATTTTCACCGACTCAAAAGCCGCAGTCGTGTCGTTGGCCTCCCGAAAGAACCAGTCACAACAACTACAGCGAAACATATGGCACCGGCTTGAAGGAATGCCTAAAGGGAGCAGTGGCGAAATAACGGTTCAGTGGATACCAGAGGTCTTAGCGGCTTCGAAGGTAATGAAATGGCACACGGCCTAGCCTGCGAGGGGACAAATCTACCTCAAAATTTTTCAAAAGCTATCCGCTAAGAAATGGCGCGACAGCGCCCATCCACGGATCTCAGGTCCACGAACGAACTCGAACAAACGCTGTTGGTCCGCCTACGGACCGGGGGCTATACCCCGAGCCAGCGTGGTACCGCTGGTTCATAACGCGCAGACTACTGCTGCCCGAAACGCCGCTATGCCCGCACTGCGCAGAAGAAGATGAAACTATGGAGCACCTAATGCTCAAGTGCCCAGCACATGAAAAGGCCAGAATGCTGCTTTACGGAACCGAAGATCCATTAAGCAGCTCTTTGAAAACCCAATCCAAACAGTCGAGTTTTTGCGTAAAGTTGGAGTCCTCAGCGGCTCCAGCCGCCTATGATCTAAGGCCCGACGTCTGGAAGCAACAACACACACATCAAATCGCATTGTAAGTCAACTTTTAATTAAATTTGAAAATTTTATAGTTAAACACTTCTTAACCTCACGTTCTGGAACTAGTCGAACTAATCTAAACTAGACGCAATAGACCTGTACTCGCAGATGTACATGGGGGTCTGCAGATATGACATTCCAGGACAAGCCTCCGCTCAGATTTGACCGATCCGGCACAAGCCACCCTCCTTGCTGCTGCAAAAAGGTGCACAAAAACTTATGTAAATATTGCCACAGATCCGTGAAAAATGCTTCAAAAATGAGCACAAAATTTCTATTTTACGCAAAAATTGGAAATTTTTGCATTTTTGTCAGTTCAATCCCCCGAAACGTCGGAACAAGTCCCCTCTTGAAATTTCGAAAAGTTCGGGACAAGCCACCCCAGAAGACCCCGTGTACATGCTTCTAATATAATTATTTTAAAAAATCGCACCCTCAGCACGAAAATCAGAGCTGCTGATGTGCTGCAGTGCTAAACACCGAGAAAACCAAAAGCGTGTGCGTGCACATGCTATGTGCTTTTCAGTAAGAACATAATGTCAGAATGGGAGACCTTGTGAGAAGGTTATGTGAAGATTTATAAAACAGTTCAGTCTTTAGTCATCAGAATATACGAGTAGCTGAAGAAATCTGGAGACCGGTAGATTCAGAAGCTTCTGGTAAGTCCTACATAAATTGGATTTATGGGAAATATGAGAAGGTTACGAAAAGGGTGAGCGGACCTTACTTTGTGTGGGGTAGATTAGTTTGGGCACGCAAATCCCCCATGTGTGGTCATATATATACCTTTAATCGCTTCTGTTGGTCCTGGATTATTTGCTCCGGTTCACGTCTTGGCAGCAAAACTACCAGAAAGCGATTCCGATCCGGAGCCGATTCAGCATTGCCAGATCCCTTTTCATAGCTCAGACAGTCACGGTAGGCGTTGGAGGGCAGATCTGCTTTGGTCACTTCTAGCTGTCGTCCCGACTTGACCAGATTTCGCAAACTGTCCAAACTTTTTTCGAAATTGTGCCTAAAATGCATCAGTTTCACTAAAATCATTCATGAGCGAAATATCGAAATAGCTTAGCTATATATATCCCCAACCCCAAGACCACAGATACACGGGAGCAATCGGCGCGGATGGGGTGCCCGACCCACGGCGCAGACGGGGCCGGTCTTGGTTTTGTTTATTTTCCTGCGATAGCCAGAAACATTTAGCAGTTTTTCGATTTTTAACTCATTTTTGGTCGCAGCCAGATACTTTTGCGATTTTCGCTCAATTTTGGTGCACTTTTTCGGCAATCAGGTGGGGCCATGGGGGTGCAGGGTTGAGAGAAGTGGTATCTGTTGTCTAGGGGGGGGGGGTGAGGTGTGGATATTGTTAAACGCACTGAAGCAAAAGTGCACCTTCATCCAAGCTTGATTGTTCGTATCTGAGGTAGAGGTGCGGGGTGCCTAGGAGGAGTAACATATACAGTGGCGTAGCTAGAAAAAAATTTCGGGGGTGGATGACTTTTCGATTTTTTGAAGTGTGTTAATATGCACCTAATTGCGATTTTAACGCAAAAAACGACACATTTTAGCATTTTTCGATCAAAACAATGCTCATTTTCGACCACAGCAGCATCAAACGTAAAATTGGAGTTCAAAACATCGAAAATTACAAAAATGGCGGGCTGGAAAGCTTCCAAAAACTATAAAATTTGCAAACTTTTCAAAATTTTTTGACAATAAAACCTGTAAATTTACTAAAAATGTCATTTTTTGTGACAATAAAACAGATAAAACGATACACTAAACAGTGTATAATTAAGGAAATACATTGCACACAATCCAACTACACGCACATGCTTCCAGGCAAGACAAAAGCAAAGAAAACCAAGCCACAGAGTTGCAGGGGTCGAGAAGCGACAGCCCCCCAAAAAAATTAAAAAAATTTGGGGAAAGTTTTGATTTTTAGACCAAATTTGGTCAATTGGAGACGTATCAGAAACTTTTTCTGGCCGGACCATATATATAAACCAAAGGAGGGACCCTTGTGGAAAAAATAACTTGGAAAAATTTCGGGGGCGGGGGATTCCCACCATCCGTCCACCCTGGGTACGCCCTTGGTGGTTGCTGCTATGTTTATGTTGCAAATTTTTTCCTGCCGGACCATGAAAACCAAAGGGGGGACCCTTGTGTAAAATTTCAGTCGGAAAAAATTTCGAGGGGGGGGGGGGAATTCCCCCCATTCCCCCCCTGGTTACGCCCCTGAACCTGAACATACATATGTGAAAATAAGCCAAATTGGAGAACTCTTATTTCTGACCAGGGTACTAGGGTAGCCCCACCAGCCTGCATACACAGCCTGGCCCATGTTTGCAATTCTGATAAAATACGCAGACTGGCGACCCGTGTTATAGGAATTACATATTATAACACATATAAAAATTACGTGAGTATTACCTTAACACACCTGGCCTTTGACAGTGCACGCGACCTTAGCGTTGACAGTTTCAATATAGTTTGCCGCTTATAGTAGTTTTTATATACAGTATGTAAACGAGTCTCAATGTCAATTAACTGTACCCATGTCTAATTAAAAATATTTTTTTAAATTTGCTACGCTATATAGCACACGGTTGGCAGACACGGCACATTCAAAGGGAAGGCCAGACTGTGTATTCAGTCCTCCCAATGTATTTAATCCTCCCAATTTCTAGGCCAGGCTATGCATGGGCCAGGCTGTGTATGTAAACCGCCCCACCCCCTTAAGGTGGTAGTGTGGCCAAAGCAGTTTTGCTCATAGGCTGCAAAATGTGAACTTTTTGCTTTGAAATTGTACGTTCACTGAGAAACTAGTGAAATGCCATATGGTGTCAAATAAATACTGCCAGACACTGGACTACCAATATCTACCAATATTTTTGATCAATCACCATTTGTGAGCCAGACATCACACAATAGAAACACAAAAGTTCAAAAAATCAAGCCAGATATCAGATTGGCCAGCTTGTGAAGTACATGTAGTGTTTTGACGGACAATTTTTTGCCACAAATAAGAAAAATGAAAAATGAAGGTTCGTTATTCTTTTGATATCAAAATAAGTGTCTAAATTTTTTACAATTTTTCATTATTGCTGTGAGTACTTTACAGGTTACGTACAGTTTCACACTTCAAACAGGCATTACTCCACAACCACTTAGGCAATTTGCACTAAATTTTGTGTGCATAAACTAGAGCATATGTGCTTTTACTTTGTGTAAAATGTCTAACCAAAAAGTTTTTTAATTGTGACGAAATTATCGAATGTGAATAGGATTTCAAAACGTCATTTTTCCGACTTTGCGACCTCACTGCTAACTGCATGCTGCATCATTTTTTCTGAAACTTGCCAAAAATATTTGCCGTGAAACATGTTTTTAGAATATATAAAGAACAATGACCTATCTTTCACTGAAAAAGTTTTACAGTCGCGCAAAATCGACTGTTTTCGCGACACTACCCCCTTAAGTCTATTTTATGCCAGATAACTCAAAAATGAGCAAAAACTTTATGCTTAAATGCAATTGCTCGGAGATTTGATCATTCATGGTGTGAGCTTTTTGCTAGTTCTTGACGTGATAATTATCGAAACTTAAATTTAAAAGGTTGTCTAAAAAATTTTAGTATAATTTGAGTTAGATTTATTTCCGCTGACCTTTGTCGTTTTACTGATGTATTTAATGTGGCAATAAACCATTATACTAACTTATTTCACCCTGTCAATGTTAAATGTAATTCTGTGTTTAGTTTTTTTACATAAGTAAACAATTGGAAATTGAATCTGACCTAATCATCCCCGTTTAACCAAACTTTCAGGGGCCATAACTTTTGATACAGTAGTGGTACAATAATAATTTTAACCTCATTCGCGTGCAAATTGTCAGAGCTTTCAGATGATGGGTCACATGACCCTGTGACGTAACGTTTAACGTACGTCAAAATTTAGAAATTTGGGCTTAATTTCAAAGGCGCATTTGAAAGCTCTAACAATTTCCTATCAAATGACGTTAAAATTATTATTGTACCACTACCGTATCAAAGGTTATGGCCCCTAAAAAGTTTTCCTAAAAGTGACTGATCGTACAGATCACACCATGGGTGATCAAATCCCAAAACAATTGAATTTAGTCAAAAATTTAAGAAATTTTTGCACATTTTTAATTGAATGTAACATATTTGTTTCCGCTAACCTTTGTCGTTTTACTGATGTATTTAATGCGGCAATAAACCATTATACTAACTTATTTCACCCTGTCAATGTTAAATGTAATTCTGTGTCTAGTTTTTTACATAAGTAAACAATTGGAAATTGAATCTGACCTAATCATCCCCGTTTAACCAAACTTTCAGGGGCCATAACTTTTGATACAGTAGTGGTACAATAATAATTTTAACCTCATTCGCGTGCAAATTGTCAGAGCTTTCAGATGATGGGTCACATGACCCTGTGACGTAACGTTTAACGTACGTCAAAATTTAGAAATTTGGACTTAATTTCAAAGACGCATTTGAAAGCTCTAACAATTTCCTATCAAATGACGTTAAAATTATTATTGTACCACTACGTATCAAAGGTTATGGCCCCTAAAAAGTTTTCCTAAAAGTGACTGATCGTACAGATCACACCATGGGTGATCAAATCCCAAAACAATTGAATTTAGTCAAAAATTTAAGAAATTTTTGCACATTTTTAATTGAATGTAACATAAAATAGACTTGACTAAGACAAATACGATATGGTCGAACTAGTCTAAACTAGACGCACTAGACTTGTAATAATCTTAATAATAAATATATATTTAATATATATACACTTACACTATCCTATTAATAATGATAATGGAAGTGTCAAGTGTACCCAGATTCCGAATATACTATACGTGCTATCCAGACGTTTGCCATTCAATTCGCATCTACTCGTCTGGTTGCCAAGTTATACGCCACGTAAAACAGAGTTATTTTTTGTTGCAGCCAGCAACGTCTAATACGATGTTACTGAAAAGACAGTACTTATTATCGGCTCTATCCAAAGGTCTAAAAGAAACGCCAACGCTTCGTATTACTGTACTATGCAGTAATTTTCACTTAAGCAGGGCGTCAAATGGAGTTATTTTTACTCCGCGAATCCTCCGCGACAGACCACTCTTAGTAGTTAGTTACTTTTGAAGTTAATCAGAAAAAGGTCCGTAACTTTTGCTATGAATGTCGTAAGACCATAAAATTGGTGTCACGAGAAAGATAAATTTTGGCACTTTCAAATGATGTGTTACATGAGGGCGTAATACCTAAAAATAAGTCAAAATTTTAAATTATAATTTTTGACGCACGTTCAACGTTATGTCACGAGGTCATGTCACCCATCATTTTAAAGTTCTGACAATTTGCTTAACAATGATGGTAAAATTGTCGTTGTACCACAAAGGTATCAAGAGTTATGTCCCCTTAAACCCTTTGCTAAAAAAAGACTACGTAGATCACACCATGTGTGATCAAATCTCACTGTCGGTGCCCTAATACTAAAATTGAAAAATTTGAAATTTCTAAATGTTGTTAATAAAAACGTTATGGTACTTAACGAATTTTGTCTAACTAGTCTAAACAAGACCCACTAAACTTGTTAATATATATACACTATCCTAATCATAATGATAATGGAAGTCTCGACAAACGATACCCGGAATTTGAAATTACTATATTTGTTATCCAGACGTTTGCCATTCAATTCGCATCTACTCGTCTGGTTGCCAAGTTATACGCCACGTAAAACAGAGTTATTTTTTGTTGCAGCCAGCAACGTCTAATACGATGTTACTGAAAAGACAGTACTTATTATCGGCTCTATCCAAAGGTCTAAAAGAAACGCCAACGCTTCGTATTACTGTACTATGCACTAATTTTCACTTAAGCAGGGCGTCAAATGGAGTTATTTTTACTCCGCGAATCCTCCGCGACAGTTTTGAGGTTAATCAGAAAAAGGTCCGTAACTTTTGCTATGAATGTCGTAGTAGGACCATAAAATTAGTGTCATGAGAAAGATAAATTTTGGCACTTTCAAATGATGTGTTACATGAGGGCGTAATATCTAAAAATAAGTCAAAATTTTAAATTATAATTTTTGACGCACGTTTAACGTTATGTCACGAGGTCATGTCACCCATCATTTTAAAGCTCTGACAATTTGCTTAACAATGATGGTAAAATTGTCGCTGTACCACAAAGGTATCAAGAGTTGTCCCCTTAAACCCTTTGCTAAAAAAAGACTACGTAGATCACACCATGTGTGATCAAATCTCACTGTCGGTGTCCTAATACTAAAATTGAAAAATTTGAAATTTCTAAATGTTGTTATTAAAAACGTTATGGTACTTAACGAATTTTGTCTAACTAGTCTAAACTAGATCCACTAGACTTGTTAATATATATACACTATCCTAATCATAATGATAATGGAAGTCTCCACAAACGATACCCGGAATTTGAAATTACTATATTTGTTATCCAGACGTTTGCCATTCAATTCGCATCTACTCGTCTGGTTGCCAAGTTACGCCACGTAAAACAGAGTTATTTTTTGTTGCAGCCAGCAACGTCTAATACGATGTTACTGAAAAGACAGTACTTATTATCGGCTCTATCCAAAGGTCTAAAAGAAACGCCAACGCTTCGTATTACTGTACTATGCACTAATTTTCACTTAAGCGGGGCGTCAAATGGAGTTATTTTTACTCCGCGAATCCTCCGCGACAGTTTTGAGGTTAATCAGAAAAAGGTCCGTAACTTTTGCTATGAATGTCGTAGTAGGACCATACAATTAGTGTCACGAGAAGAAAAAATTTTGGCACTTTCAAATGATGTGTTACATGAGGGCGTAATACCTAAAAATAAGTCAAAATTTTAAATTATAATTTTTGACGCACGTTTAACGTTATGTCACGAGGTCATGTCACCCATCATTTTAAAGCTCTGACAATTTGCTTAACAATGATGGTAAAATTGTCGCTGTACCACAAAGGTATCAAGAGTTATGTCCCCTTAAACCCTTTGCTAAAAAAGACTAACTGCGTAGATCACACCATGTGTGATCAAATCTCACTGTCGGTGCCCTAATACTAAAATTTAAAAAATTTGAAATTTCTAAATGTTGTTATTAAAAACGTTATGGTACTTACGAATTTTGTCTAAACTAGACCCACTAGACTTGTATTAATAATAATATTAATAACAGACATTTCAGATACAAAAGGGTTGCCTTTGCTTCGCAACTGGTCGGCAACCCAATACCCAATAACATCTCATTTATATACTTGAATGTCACTAGAAGTTATTTGAAACACAACGGAACTTCTACAAGCACATCCAAATGACACTAGTGATCTGTGGAACTTATTTTAAAAGATCGCTCCCTCAGCACAAAAATCAAAGCTGCAATCGTGCTGCTGGGCACCTAACTATGCGAGCGTGTGTGGTGCACATTCCATCAGTTTTTCTGCGAGAGCATATAATTTTATGTGAGAACTTTATGGAAGAACTTATGAGGAGGTTATCTGACGATTTTTGAAACACTATGTATATACTTCTCTTCTCGTAAACTTATCGTAAGTTTAACCATACATACATTCAATTTAGTAGACTTCTGAAACTATCCCTGATACCGTTGACCAAAGCATTTTACAGATAAATTCAAAACCTACTGATTATCACTATTCAATTCTTTGGTCCGCTTCATGTCAAAAAAGGCCTTCAGCTGGTCTTGTGCCCCGTCCAGGTGTTCCAGAGGTTCCCAGGTATTGTGAACGTGAGACCAACCAATCCATTTGATCAAGAAATATTCTTTGCCATCCTTCAAACAAACATCAACACTCAGCAAAACATTTACTGGTTTCACAACCACGACTTGCACATTGATAGCTCATTGCATGTTAAATAGCAAGTTTCTTTTAATATTAACATAAATTTAAAAAAAATCGTTTCCAATTTGGATTTTCCTAATTTTGGTCCCGATGTCTAAAAGTGAATCTTACGAATCAGTATATAGCAGAGACAGAAAAAAGAAGCAATAATACCATTGGGCCTCTTTATCACATGGTTAACGCGCCGTTGAATTAACCAAGTTGACGTTGGCTTCATCAGAAGGTTCATTTAACCACGATTAACGCCGTCGTTAACTTGATCACGGTTAAAGGGTTAAATTTTGTCTTTATCATACTGTGGTTAAGTTAACCACATAGACATAGTCTTTACACTTTATCATAAGGTTAAATGAAATTTAGCCTTAAATCAAGCGTGTGGTTAATTTAATCACTATCACACTGTCTTTTCCTGAAAAATTTAACCGCATCCTTAACTTGTCTTTACCATATCGCGGTTAAATTAACCACAAAACGTCTTTTATCATACCAGCGCGGTTAAATTAACCACGACGCATCTTTATCATACAAGTTTAACCATGGTTAATTTAACCACAGGGTTGAATTTCTATTTAAAAGTTAACCACGAAAGCTGGGTTTCGTGGTTAAGGGGTTAAATTGTGATAGTCATGCGTACATTATGGATCATACAATTACAACCAATTTGAACATGTGAAAGATCAAATGAAAGCTGAATATTTATCTATTTAGTAAAGCCTATTTTATTGTTTGATACCTAACTTATGAATGAAAAATTTGATTATAAACAGAAAATAGGGCAATCTTACAAATCTATCACATCCCCATCACTTCATATTAACCTTCAATCATTGGGTATGTTCGATTAAACTTTAAATTCATTACATAACTGGTGCAGTTTCAACAGAAAAAATTCAAATATATACATTTTTTAAAGTGGGGCAAAAATTAAAAAAAACGTATCTTAGGGGTTGAGAAATCATTATGGGTTAGTGTCGTTATATCGCCCACTAGCACTGAATATTTTATTATTTTAACGATGCAATATTTTAACCATGGTTGAATTAATCACGCCGTGTTTAACTCTGTATGGTAAAGACTGCCATGGTTAAATTTACCACGCCGTGGTTATTTTGAACTAGTGTTATGACCAGGGGTTTTTTTGTGCAAAATACTGTGCATTTGCACAATTGAAAAGTATTTTGCACAGTCTAAAATTATTTTGCACAAACTTTGCACAACCTTCCAGTCCGGAAGAATTGACCGTCCAACGTTTTAAGGGTCCCCCCTTTGGTTTTTACGGACCGGCCAGAAAAAAATTTCCGCTACGTCTCCAGTTGACCAAATTTGGCTTGAAAAACAAAAATTTCTGCATTTTGTGTTCTGGGGCTACCGCCCCCAGTCCCCTGAAACTCTGTAGCTTACTATTCCTTGTATCTCTCTTTCATCAAAGCCTATGCATCTGTACATTAATACATAATGCTGCATTTGCATGTGTACATGAGTAAATTATGGTGCATTACTTTTATAATCCGCTGTCTTATGTGACGTTCCTCCTTAGTTCTTAGTTTGTGCAGAACATTCCTTGAAAAAAACGTTTGCACTTGACCAAATTCGGCCAATAAACTGCAAAAATCTGAATTTTTTCCAGGGGCTGCCGCCCCCAGACCCTTTGCCTAGTGGTCTTGCATTTCTCATGCACTATTTTGTGTTTAAATAGAAAAACAGTGCATTTTTACCCATTACAAAAAATCGAAAAGTAATTTCTTCACGATATTTTTTCTGTCTCCGCTAATAAGGTTTTTAATATCCGGCTAAAAAATGTTTTGATCGTGCAGAAACTTTACAAATAAAAAATTTAAGAATTTTTTCACCGTCCCCCCAAGGGCGTACCCAGGGGGGGTTCAGGGGGTCTGAACCCCCCCTTTTTGGCCAATTCATAAGCATACATGTACACGGGGTTTCGCTTTGGGGGGGGCTTGTCC
The DNA here is from genome assembly GCA_030248245.1 of Trissonchulus sp. WLG1_4. Lineage (NCBI taxonomy): Eukaryota > Metazoa > Nematoda > Enoplea > Enoplida > Ironidae > Trissonchulus > Trissonchulus sp. WLG1_4. Next base: position 53,188 of record JASANF010002992.1, on the reverse strand, counting down.
CGAAATTTTCGACATTTTAGGGGGGGCTTGTCCCGATATTTTGTCCCAAAAACGCGAAAATTTCCAATTTTTGCCTAAAAATGGGAAATTTTTGCGAAATTCCGATATTTTTAGCGATTTTTTCTTTTTTTCGGTCATTTTTTGAAGCATTTTACGGCGATCTGAAGCGATTTTGGGGTTTCAGAGAGGGGGGCTTGTCCCAACTTGTCAAATCTGAGGGGGGGCTTGTCCCGGAATTTCAAATCTGGGGGGGGGGGGGGGGGCCCCCCCCCCATGTACATCTGTGTTCATAAGAAAATATCAACAAGGGTCCCCGCTTTGGTTTTTAGGTTCGCCGGAAAAAATTTCCAATACTTCTCCAATTGACCAAATTTGACCCAAAAATCAAAATTTTCTCCAATTTTTTATATTTGCTACTCTATTTTTACATACATTCACTTTTGGTTTCTGAGCTCAAACTTTTAAAAGTTGCTTTCGGTCAATTTATTACAGAGGCGTACCCAGGGTGGGAGGGGGAGTGGAAGGATTCCCCCCGAAATTGTTTATTTCCCCCCTTTTTCATTTATTTATTGTTCCCCCCTTTTTCATTTATTTTTTGTAACTCCACCCCCAGTGAATTTTCACCCCCTTCGTGTAAAAATATCTAAACGAGTACATTATGCAGCATTTAGTTGTGTAATATATACAATGTCCGCTGTGATGTTCCCTTCTCTTATTTTGTTTTATTTTCCTGCAGAAAAATATTTCTAATATATTTCTAAGTCTCAAGTTGATTCTTGGTTATAAACTAAGGCAATCCCGAATTTGTGGTAAACTAAGGGCATATTCTTTAATTGATTTAAGGTGGTTGTGTCGCAAAAGCAGTCGATTTTGCGCAACTATAAAACTTTTTTATCGAAGGATATTTATATATATAAATATATATATATATATATATATATATATATCTATATATATCTCGCGCGGATCCAGGGGGGGGGGGCGCGGGGGCGCGCCCCCCCCCCCCGAAATTTTTTCAGACTGAAATTTTACACAAGGGTCCCCCCTTTGGTTTTTATTGCCCGACCGAAAAAATTTCCGATACGTCTCCAATTGACCAAATTTGCTCTAAAAATCAAAAATTTCTCCAATTTTTTGCTGGGGGCTGCCGCCCCCAGACCCCCGCAATTTTCTGGTCCTTGTTATCTTCTATCATCAAAGCCTATGCATGTCTACAAGAGTACATTGTGTTGCATTTACTCGTGGAATACACTGTATGATACTCTGATCGCAAGGTTTTTTGGGCAAAATACGGGGCAAATGCTAAGGATTTGGAAATTTTGCTCACCAAATTTGTATACCATAATGTATGGTACCCCTGCTGGTCTAATACACTGATGTGACGTTCCCCATTTGTTTTAATTGCCAGGTTGGAAACAATTTCTGATACGACTAACTCACTTTTTTGCATTGTAATCTATCGTTTTGCTAATTGCGGCATAGTGAACGGAGCAGTTTTGAAAAAATTCTGTCCATAGCAATACCCTCAAAAACAGTAACGTCTCTCTACTTTAGTATATAGAGTTTGAAAATAGGTGCAGATTTTTGAGGATATCCAGGGGTCAAAAACAGAAAAGTTGCCCAGCTTCTGGGGGCTGCAGCCCCCAGACCCCCGCAACTGTCTGTTTTGATAAAAGTTACAGATTTTCGAGGATATCGCGGGGTCAAAAACAGAAAAGTTGCCCAGCTTCTGGGGGCTGCAGCCCCCAGACCCCCGCAACTGTGTGTTTTGATAAAAGTTACAGATTTTCGAGGATATCGCATGGTCAAAAACAAAAAAGTTGCCCAGCTTCTGGGGGCTGCCGCCCCCAGACCCCCGCAACTGAGTGTTTGGATATAAGTGAAATAGTTGGGGAGATGTCCCGTGGTCAAAAACAGACAAGGTGAACAGCTTCTGGGGGGTGGGGCCCCCAGACCCCCGCAACTGTGTGTTTTGATAAAAGTTACAGATTTTAGAAGATATCCCGGGGTCGAAAACAGAAAAGGTGCTCAGCTTCTGGGGGCTGCCGCCCCCAGACCCCCGCACCAGAAAATTTGTATTGTATTTGGAATGGCCAAGTGGGGGGGGGGCGCGCCCCCCCCCCCGAAAAAAATTCCTGGATCCGCTACTGATATATATATATATATATATATATATATATAGTTATATATATTTCAGTTGACCAAATTTAACCAAATGTAGTTCAGTTACCAATTTGAAAAATCTCCAATTAACTGTTTGTATTTTACGACAAGTGTTGCTTAAAACTTAGTTTTAAATGCAAATTTTATTTAAAAATTCTAAAAAACTCCAGCTTCTGGGGGCTACTGCCCCCAGTCTCCCGCGATAATTCTTTCTCGTCCAAGTATGGCTTAAAATCAAGTTTTCAATGCAAATTTTATTTCAAAGTTTTCTAAAAACGCTAGCTTTGGGGGCTGCCGCCCCCAGACCCCTGCAACAACATGTGACACGTACTAACATAGCTAAAAATTTTGGCTGAACCCCCCTTTGAAAATTTCTGGGTATGCCCCTGCGTCCCCCCATCAGAAATTTCATCCTAGATCATAGATCCGGTATATGTGTCTGTTATATACATATTATACATGGACGAAAATTACTCACACAGGGCTTATGAGTGGTCATAGTTTGAGGGTCAGGTGCCAAAACAGCTGCATGTACGAACGGGCTAGCGACCAACCATTCGGGTGGTTCGACATGTATATAGTTCGGGAGATAAGGGGGGATGTCCCCAAAATTTAGTCCCAGGGACGTACGTGTCTGATCGTGGTCTAGTAATTTAGCCTAAAAACTTTTAAGAAGTCATCAAATCAATGGTTATATTACAAATGTTAAAAAATTACCCAGTCTCGGTCTTTGGGATCTCAGAATTTCGTCTCCGTCTCGGTAGTCTAGGTTTCATAGTCTCGGTCTCGGTAAAAACCGAGACTTCCATCTAGCGATCGACCGGAGGCTCCGGCTCCGGCTCCGGCTCCGGCTCCGGCCGGATTTGAGCCTCCGGCTCCGGCTCCGGCAAAAAAAGTGCCGGAGCCGGAGAATTTTCATTGTTCAAACTTTGGCCAAAAGTTCAAATTTTGAGAAAAAATCGCAAGATTAACTAAACGGTTAGTCGATTACAGTACTTATATTACTGCCAGTTGTGATGGAGATGACTACCCCTCTCTAGCAATGTGTATTATTACGTCTCCAATTGACTAAACTCGGCCTAAAAATCAAAAGTTTCTCACGCTCACGCTGCCGCCCCCAGACCCCTATAAGCTTGTAACTATGTGACTTAGTGATTTGAACTTGAGTTTTAGCTCTGATGTTTTCGGCCGGTCAAATATGTTTGCTTGTGCATGTGCTATTATTTCGCAAATTTTTGTGTTAAAATAGCAAAAAAGTTAATTTTCACCCATTACAAAAAACCGAAAAGTCATTCCCCCTAAAGATTTTTTCCTGGTTACAACGTGGCTGATATACGCCTAAATTACAGGGGTCGGGGAACGGGCGGTAATCGGATCGGAACCTACAGACATTTACGGCGTCGTATCTTCTACAAAGTGCAATCTTTTCCGAATTTGTCTATTTTTTGGGTGTATATATTCTTATATACGTATATATATTCTTGACAATTTTGCAAGGTTTAACTAAAAGGGGGGAGGTTCGGACGGACACCCTGAAGGCCAGAACAACCAGCTCCCTCTGACTCCTGAAACCTGCCCTTGGCACCGCAGTCAAAATGCCATACTGGTCAATTTGACCAAATTTTTGACTTTTTATCAATGTTGATCAAATTTTTTTGTGAGATCAAAAACGTGACCAGTCAGTGGCCAGTGGTCGTATGAGTGTGTAAAGACAATGTATAGAAATGGGGCGTGACTGTTGAAACATTAAAAAATGCTGTTTCGAAAAAAATTGAAAATTTTTTCACAATTGTCAACATTTTTTACTAATTGAAATTTTTTTGTAAAACACTGCCTCCGGCTCCGGCTCCGGCTCCGGCATTTTGTATCCGGCTCCGGCTCCGGCTCCGGCTCCGGCAAAATTTTACCTCCGGTCGTTCGCTACTTCCATCCCTACCCGCAGCAGTGAGCAGTGAGTTTATTTTTCATATTAAATTGAACATTTTGTAATGTAAACCACTTTGTCAAAAAGTGTAAAAAACTTTAGCTTCTAGGGACTGCCGCCCCCAGACCCCCGCAACCGGAGTTGTTTCGATAAAAAGACTAAAATTACATTTTACGATGTGAACCACTACGCTAAAAGGTGTAAAAAATCTACGGCTTCTGGGGGCTCCTGCCCCCACCGCCGAAACTGTCGATTGTAAAGAGAATGTAGATACATAAAAAAAGGCTCGGTCAAATTTTGTAATTGAGCACAGCTGACCTTGTGCTTGTGAAATTTTCAGCTTTCAGGTTTAGTGGGCTAAAATAGGCTATTGAAAATTTGCACACTACAAAAGTAAAATGCACAGTCAAAAAGTATTTTGCACAGATTTTGCACACTTTCGAAAACGAAAAAAAAAACCCCTGGTTATGACTTATGATAAAGACGCAATATTTAACCATGATTACGTTAACCATTGAGTTATTTAAATCGCGCTAACTAGCCGTGGTTAATTTAACCACGGCCTTAATCAGGCGTGCTTAACTTAGCCATATGATAAAGAGGCTCACTTTCGAAACGGTGGTAAACGTAGGTTTAGTAATAGTATTACTATTATTACATACTTATTCTAAACTGTCAAACAAACTGACATTACTTAGCGCTCGCTATTCATCCTCAAGAAACTCTCACAGTCTCAACCGGCTACATACAAACGAACTACACTGTTATATATAAACTAATTAGTTCTACAAAAACCTGGCGTGCGTAGCAAAACTAAGTACTTCTTCAATTCGCCAGTCCATAATCCGTTCAACTTCATATTCTTCGTCAAAAACTCCATTTTCGTCATTTACAACGGGTCCGGTGTTTGTATTCTTCGACGTCGAGGCATCCGTAGTGTGCACATGGCTCGTGCTACGATTGCGTAAATTGCGTGGCTCCCTGTTGGTCTCTGTGACGCTTGACGCAGGACTGTCCTCAACTAAGACTACGTCACCATGCTGTGATTTTGGTGTTTCTTCGACAATCACGAGAGATGGGGGAGCGGAGCTATCAGAAGTATCTTCTTTATCTTTGACGGAAGAGTTTACAAGTGGGGCCGAGAAGACATCAGCATTGTCGGGTGAATATCGCTGGTCGAGACATGGCTGGGCTGATTTTAATCCAGGAGCTGCTAAGCCTTCGTTGGGTAAATTTGGTCCATTTCTTAGGTTAACAGCTTCGGCACTGATTTCGTTAAAAGCTTTCACCATTTTGTCAACTAAAACAGTAATACACAAGATTCCAACAATTTTCTGACACGCCAAATAATATGATAGGAATGATGTGCCTGAAACACCAATTTATTAACTGAGCTAAAAAATTTTAAAAACAAAATAATGCTGCACTTGTAATGGGCTAGGGGGGGCTAAGACGTTTACTACAGATAGAAACACTGGGTTTCAGTGTTTAGTCGAATAAATGCTGGGTTTCAGCAAGAAAGAAGAAAGAGGCATGTATTGCTAATACATCATCTGTAACTGTTTGCATTCAGAACTCAGTTACTCAGCATTCAGAAAGCAGAAGTGTGGGGTCTCAACACTTAGAACAAGACAAATTTGAGTTGTAACTTTATTCAGAAGATTGATTGATTGATTTTTGATTTTTGTTTCTGATTTTTGATTTGATGATTTTTGTTTTTGTTTCTTGTTTTATGTTGAATGTTTGTGTGTGGTGTTAGCTGTGTTTCTATTTGCTATCTATTTTGTTTTATTTTCTGCTCTTGAGTAAATCTTTCTTTCTTTGTTTCTTTATGACTGACGCACTAGATCTTGGCCACGAAGGACGAATTGCGGCTTGACATCAAGGCAGCATTTGACACTGTTTGGCACAATGGTCTAATATCTAAACTGCAAGAGTACGGCATACGGGGTCAGCTACTGATTTAGCTGTACAGTTATCTGACAGGCAGAAGACAGGCCGTGTGTGTGGATAGAAAGTTCGGCGGTGTCCCACAGGGGTCAATTCTGGGCCCTCTTTTGTATTTGCTGTATGTTAACGATCTTCCTGGGTTGCTAACAAATAATATAGTGATGTTTGCCGATGATATAACCATCAAGCACCTTTAGCAAACAAAACAGAGTCGTAGCCGCTGCCAGCTTGAACTCTGATTTGGAGCAAATAGCAGTCTGGGGCAACATCTGACAGGTGACTTTTAGTTCTGACAAAAGTTAAGATGTGTATGTCCGGCGTTCTATACGTGCACCTCAAGTCAGTCCTATGGACTTTGGTACTCGACTTCGAAGTAATAACACAAGCTGAGGTCCTGAAATTGCTTGGAGCTACAATTACTTACAACCTAAAGTGGACCGACCATATTCTCAGCAAGTCTGAAAAAGGTGGAAAACTTATGGGCATGTTGCGACGTTCGTCCAGTTGGCTGAACGAGAAGGCCAGATCACATATTTACAAATCGGCCATAAGACCAGTTCTAGAGTATGTTAGTTGCCCCTGGACAAATGCACCTCAGTACGCGCTAATGTCCGTCGACGCTATAGATCGCAAAATTCGGTTTCTATCACCCGAAATCCATCTCGACACGATAAAACATCGCCGGCTAGTAGCTGGGCTGCCAGTTTAACATCAGCTTGCTTTCGGTTCAGCACCCGCCAACTGTAAAATGTTATTGCCTCCACCTCTGTCGCGCTCTAGATTTACCAGATCGTCGCACCACTATGCCCGAGTGGTCCCAAAGTCCAAAACATGTCACCGTCAGCAAAGTTTTTTATACCATTTGTTACTCGGCAATGGAACAACTTGCCCGCAGAGATTGTTGACGAACTCGACGAGACGGCATTCCGACGCAAGCTGAATCGCTACCTGCTCAATCACTGATCAACCTCCGATTGTGTACATCTCAAAGTATCTTAAAGTAAGTATCCCCAGGTGCGCTGCCAGAATTATAACCCCTTTTGCTGCCTGATTCTTTTGTCGTATATACTGTCTAACCCTTCATCACGTCATCCAGCCAAACCAGCCGATAACGGCTGTAGAACGAGCCTCTTACCCCTGACCATATGCCACCGAACTCACCACTCGCACGTCATAGGAGAGGCGTCGAGGTAATTATCGAGGTAATTAAAAGTATATAAGCTTTGCGAGAGACACAGGAAATCCTCAGTTATTAACAGTTATCAGTATGGGAGAGGCCAATAAATTGGAGAGAGTAATAAGAATGAGTTAACATGTAGCAACAGGCTCACCTGTGGGAGGCACAAGGGTGACACTGACACATACATAACCCCCCTCAAGTGAGCCCGCAGCTAAATAATGTGCAAGTAGTGCGATCCCCCTTAGTACCAGGGGCGGTCCCTGGGGGGGGGCGCCCCCGCCCCCCCCCCCCGAAATTTTACACAAGGGTTTGGTATTTATGGTCCGGCCGAAAAATTTTTCTGATGCGTCCCCAATTGACCAAATTTGGCCTAAAAATCAAAATTTTCCCCAATTTTTTCCTGGGAACTGCAGCCCCCAGACCATACATGGGCATGGGGGGGGGTTTGGGGGGGGGGTTTTAACCCCCCCATAAGTCATCTTCACCTCCCCAGACAGGTGCTTCACCCCTCCCCGAATGCTTTGAAGGTAGCTCATGAAGCAAAAATCGTCGGAAAAGTTGCTGCGCACCCCCCCGCCCCCGGCTCACCCCCCCCCCCCCCCCAGAATTCGGTAGCTGCCCTCGTATACCCCAGACCCCTGCAACTCGGAGGCTTACTATTCCTTGTTATTATCTTTCATCAAAGCCTATACATGTACACATGAGTATGTACATAATGCTGCAGTTGCATGTCTACACGAGAATATATATAATTATGCTGCATTTAGTTGTGTAACACACTGTCTTCTCTCAGATGTGACGTTCCCATCATGTGTTTTATTTTTCTGTCGGAAACAATTTCTGATACGTCTCCAGTTGACCAAATTCGGCCTAAAAATTGAAAAATTCTCTATTTTTTCGTGGGTACACCAGTACACCACTGGTTTTTACTACACACAAACACACTCAACTCATTGTCCTCGGTATATATGGCTGCGGCTATAACAAGATAGGGTAAAGCTGAAAAACGCTATTATAAAAACTGAAAAAATTTCTTCAGACCTCCGCCCCCCCCGAAATCGAAGTCTGGGACCGCCAGTGCTTAATACCAAACCCCCATGCCCCATCATCGCCAAAAGCATCGGGAATTTAATTATGTTATGTTCACGCAAAATTGAATGGTGTTTTGATGTCGACACTGTGTTACACTGGAGCTAACTTTTCCCTTATGTCAGAAGGTGCTCATATGGGGGACAGTGCGCTCCTTCAAGCAGGTGAGCGTAGTTAGGTCCCATAAAAATTTGCTCACCGGGGTTCCCCCGTAAACACCCACATGGATTCAGTAACAGCTATTTCATTCTTAATTTTCTTATATATTAATAAATTACCTTGCATGCTGCATTTAATAACAAGGGTTTTTGTTCATGGTTTTAATTCAGCTTGCTGCTTGCTTGCTCTGCATGACGCTGTTATTGATAGTCCGTGTGAGTGTAACTGATGGCGCACACAGCTTGCACTAACATACACAATATGTATTTATTTTTGGTTAATCTTATGCTTGCTTAGTTTTTTTAGACGATGCTGGTGAGTTTATTTAGTGTAGTTTAGTTTAGTTTATGTTGCTTGATATTAATTTTCACACATTAGGTTGGCGCTTGCCATTATTTAATCACGCCCCCTCCCCTTGAGACGCTTAAGTTATTTTATTGCTGACCAATTTGCAGGTTATTTTCCGTGTTGCTGTTGCTTGTGTGTATATACTTTTAGTGCATGTCCGGGTATCGTTTGCTACCTCAGAATCTCAGCGAACTACGAAAGTAAAACGGCACGAATGTCTAATAGGTTGAAGAAACTAGGTACGTCGCCTTTTGTGTTAAATAGTGTAAGCATGTGCATGACCCATAAGGTTTTATTTATCCTAGACTAACCTTGTCTCTTTGCTGTGTAGATGCTTAGAATTCACTAGTATAATATATTTATTTCATACCACAACAAGTGTCTACAGCAGTGACATCTGGCATTCACTAAAGTGTTAATTTTTACTTTGTACGCTGACGCATGTCTTGTTTATTGATTGTGGCATAATTCCTCCATAATCCTGCTTTGTCTGCGTTTATTTTGTCAGTTACAGGGTTTGCACGATAAAACGAGTATCGTAAGTCTCCGTAAAAGTAAGTTAAATATCATAGTCATACCATACCTCCTGAGGGAACACCAGGGAATTTCCCCCCTGAGATAAATGTTCGCTTACGCCAAGGCCAACCGGCTTGCGGGGAGGTGCCCCAGCCACTGGATGGGCCCCTAACACACGCACGCAAACACTCACAGGGCGTAGCCAGTCCTTTACAAACTACCTTGCAGAATTATTACATTTATCTTAATACAAAACCTCTTCGCCAACCCGGCTTAAATACCCTGGCTACACTCTAGTGACACAAAACCTAAATAGAAACACGGGAAGCTTCACACTATACATCACGCCCGTTTGTAAACGGATGCTAGGGTCCAGATGGCTGGGGTGGGCGACACGGGATAGCCAGCAAAACCGGGCCTTCCGCTCCCCTAGCGTGAACCTCGGATTACTTAGTGGCCCCCCACAGCTAGGCGCCTCACACACGCTTACTGCGAATATTTGCCGTTTATAATACGCCTGCTGTTAAGCCACGGTAGTCCGCTCATCCTTCTCAGGGTGAGATCGACTTGTGTTGTCCACGAGCAACTCTGTAGTCGAGAGGATGGTAAAAAAAAGGTGCTCATATATAGACATATATACCTGATGACTAACTGTTCTTAGCTGATGATTAATGCTTTAGCTGATGCCCATGTATATGTAATTTCAATTTGCACAGTGTAAAGGTAAAATTTTTGTGTAAAGGTGTATAGTAGTGCGGGAAAAAAACCCTACGCGTTTTGCGGGGAAAAAAAACCCTAGTGCTTCCTGGCCGAACCTCACGACATAGGACCTTTTTGAGTATGCAGGTGGAAAGTGCATCCCAAACAGACTTACCACACCAATTTCTGTGCAGTTTTGAGGCCTGTAGCATTTTTTATAAAATTTCAAAATTTTGCATGTTGAAAAATTCCAAAGTGACAAAATTTTCCAAATTTTTGACTTGTCATAATTTTTCACAAAAACACTTTTGACCAACGCCGTTTGCATTTTTCAAGATAGTTACCTTATTTCGTCTATACTTCTGAAGCTCGAAAACTGTGAAAAACGTTGTGGTTGACCTGTGACTGGTCAAAGTTTGTGCGGGAAAAAAAACCCTATTTTGTTTGGCGGCATTTTTTTGCTAAACTCACCCATTGTTGCTACTAAAGTTGGTTCATCTGGGCTAACAACATGCGTAGAGTTCATTACAACCGTTTATTTCGCCGCAAAACGTCGTTTTTTGTCATTTTGGGCCATACCCCGACACTCCTTACGAAACCTGTTTTGGTGATGTTTCACCAAAATTTGGCATTTTTTGCAATATTTAGGTTTTAGCTGCTGCGTACCACTTAAATCCAAGAATGATAGACGCGGGCGGTGTTTGTCCGCTGTTTCTAACGTAATAAGCGCAAAAATCTGTTTTTAATGCTTTTAAATACGGCAAAAATGCATATTTGGGCAGAAGTCATTTCTGCCAAAAAAGCTCGATTTTTGAAGAATCATTGTGAGTCACATGGATGTCGGAGAAACGGTTTTTTAGTCCATACTGCAGCCTAAGACATGTAGAACATGATGAAATTGTGTTTATACTCCCTGCTAATAGAACAACCAGAAAAAGTGATAGGGTTTTTTTCCCCGCATTAGGGTTTTTTTCCCGCATAGGGTTTTTTCCCGGAGGTTACAATCCATTTTATTAGTGCAACAATTAGGCGAAAGATGGCCGTTATAACAGCCGCGAGCATTAATGGATCCGATTTATGTGGGCCAGTGTGGCCGAGCGGTTAGGGTGTTCGATTTCTAATCTGAAGGTTGGTGGATCGAATCCCAGCTACCCGTTATACGTAATCTTCTTGAGCAAGAGATTACGGCCACGTTGCTCCTGCCAACCCAGCAGTCCATCCTCATCTGGTCGGTAAATGGGTACCACAATAACGTGGGAAGGTAACAGGGGTCCGTGTAGGGCATTATGCCTTGAGGGGCTAGCCCCCCCTCCACGGATGTAGTAACTCTTGAAGTGGCACCCCTGACGCTCCAGGGCTTTGTAACGGGGATGAGCACCGCACCCGAGGGCGGACACGCCAAAGGATAGTTATCTATCCGCGGGTTACCTTTACCTTTACCTTACAGGACGACCCGAAAAGTTGAAAATAGGTTTTTTTTCCCGCACCACTATAAAGGTTGAAATTTTTGTTCTAGGTTGAAATTTCCGTCTGTAAACTGGTCAACTTGGAGTTCAACACTGAAATTAGAACAATTATTTCTTGATGAAGTAGGTAGTTGGAAGTGGTTTTAGGCAACTAATCGGATTTCCAACTCGTCTGAACTCTCCCCATATTCTTGATGTGTTATTTGTTTCCTGATTTCCTGATGGGGACAAGATTTCTTAAGAAAATTGTATGGGGGGCAATATTTCTTAAGAAAATTGTAGGGGGGACAAGATTTGCTAGCAAAATTGTAGGGGGCATACATGTAACGGGGTCAAAATATTGGGGGGGCCTCTCCGGCCAAATTTTGGGGACCCTCCCCCCCTGATCGACCAAAAATACACTAAAATTTGTAAAATTTTCCCAAAAAAGTGCCAATTTTACTAAATTTTGCCCGAATTTTGGGGACCCTCCCCCCCGGCCTCCCGATTTTGGGGGGGGGGTCCTCCCACCCCCCCTCATACATATATGATAGCGGGGACAAGATTTCCTAAGCAAATAGGGGGGACAAGATATCCTGAAATGGGGACAAAATTTCCTGAAGGGGGGACAAAATTTCCGGATGGGGACAAGATTTCTTAAGAAAATTGTAGGGGGGACAAGATTTCCTTAGCAAATTGTAGGGGGACAAGATTTTCTAAGGGGGGACAGAATATCCTGTCCGGGGGGACAAGACTTCCTAGAAAATCCTGTCCGGGGGGACAAGATTTTCTAGGAAATCCTGTCCGGGGGGACTAGATTTTCTAGGAAATCCTGTCCGGGGGGACAGGATTTCCTGTGACACCGGGCTTATGGTCAGGGTTTTTTTTGTGTAAAATAGGGTGTATTTACACATCGGCCGCCTAATTTACACAGCAAAAAATAAAAATACACACTGATTTACACAGCGCCATTTTGCCCCAAAAGTTGATGAAACGGCCTATTTTGGTTGTAAAATTACAAAAATTCGCGAAGTGGCGATTTGTGCCTGTGACCTCTTTGTCCTAACAATAATTTTTGACCCCAAAACAAAAAATTTTCAGTTTCTGCTATTAAACGGCTTATGATTTTTTTATTTTAGCATTCGTTTTGAACTTGCATGCACTTGAAAGTTGACAGTGAAAAATCAGCCACGCTGAGCCCGTCTGTGCGATTTCTTGTCCTACGTCAAACTACTGTAAAAGTTTAACACCCGGATTTGAAAAAAAGGGTTAAATGCAGTTGGGGGGGGGGAAATAGTGGACCTATTTTTTTGAGTAGAGCACCTTGGGGGAAGCATTTTTGCTTCAAGAACCCCTATTTCATTTTTTGGATTTTTTGAGATATGATCCCCCGCAATCTGAACCCTCAGTGAGGGACGTTTTCGCAATTTTTTTCCGAAGCCCTTGTTTTTTCCGTTCTAATCGTGTCTAAATGGTGTCAGATTATTGTTTACAATTTTTTAGAATCAAAACAAAGGCTCTTTGACCGGGTTCCTGCCAAAAATTGGCAAAATTCGCCAGAAACGTCCAATTTTTGACCAAATTCAAACTTGGCCTTAATTTAGGCTTGGGCTTAGGCTTAGGGCTTAGGCTTAGTATGGGGCTTAGGCTTAGGCTTAGTATCAGGCTTAGGCTTAGGCTTAGGTTCAGGCTTAGGCTTAGGCAATAAAAAATCGAAATTTTAAGAAAAAATCCTGCCAGCTTAGCCTAGAGAATCCTGCCAACTAAGCCTAGACGATGCCTTAAAACATCATAACGCACTCAAAACTATCCAAAAACAAAGATTATAGCCATTTTTGGCTTCGAACTTTGGCCTACGTTCACTTCCGAAAACACTGAAAATGCAATTTTCAAGGGGTCATAGCTCAGAAAATCCAAATTTGTGAATAGGGGTTCTATTACAAAAAATGCTTCCCTCTAGCTGCTCTGCACCAAAAAATAGGTCCACTATTCCCCCCCCCCCCCAACTGCACTTGATCCGAAAAAAATGAGAAGGATCTGGCTGATAAAACAACTCTCCATCTGTGTAAACCATGCATGTACACGGGGTCTCGGCCTGGGTGAGGCCAAATTTTTGAGGAAAAAAAACACTGCCAAAGTGCCAACCCTGCTACTGTTTTGAACATGCTTCCAACTCAAGTATTTAAAACGAAAACCAATCCAGGAAAAGCGTTATTCGGCCAGGAAGCATTGGGTTTTTCACGCAAAATCTATATATGCAAAGGCTCATCCTGAAACACTGACAAAATTGAATCAAGTTTGAAGTTATGTAAATTCAAGTTTTACTGACACAAAACAAGCAGAAAAAAGTGATAGAGACAAAAGTAGCAAAATATATACAGTAGTAAAAAAGTAGAAAAATAGTAGAAAAATGTAGAAAATTAGTAGAAAAACACATTTTCAGAGAAATGCGAACAATGTAATTTTTTCGACGACAGAATGGGTTTAGAACTCTAGAAAACATTAACACACACTTAGTTTTGTATCAAAAGTATGATTGGCACAAAAACTGAAAAAGTAGAAAAATTGTGGGAAAATAGTAGAAAACAAGTAGAAAAATTGTAGAAAAAAGTAGAAACATAGTAGAAAATAAGTAGAAACTGCAAAATAATAAAAATTTCCAAAAATTTCACCCCCCCCCCCGCCGAACCTTGAAGTTCCTCATCCAACATGCATGCCCCTATTGAGCTTGACACATAGCTAAGAAAAATTGCGTAATATGTGCAATCCCTTATTATTAATCATTATTTCTCATAACTGTTATAAAGTATCACGGTTTGTTTTATGAAACACATAAATTCATAGCCTTTTTGTTAGTACGATACAATTAATTCTATGAACTCAAAATCGTGTGATTGGCTTTTTGGTCAATTTCGGTTTAAAAGTGCAGCTTTATTCATGATTCACAGTAGCAAGTGTCCTTTTATTTGATGCAAGCAATTAAGACAAAGGACGTGTTTACATTGAGCTTTTTTCAGCTGCTCGAGCAGCTGAAAAAAAGCTGCAGCTTTTTTTCACCGTTTCCGGCTTTTGCAGCTGAAAAAGAGCTCAATGTAAACACGGCCTAAGCCTTTTCTGACCCACCGACCCACCTGCTAAGCCTCAAGCACTAATAAGTCAGAACTATTTTTACCGCAATAAAAAACCCTAACTAGCTTCATATTTCAAAAAACTTCGCAGCTATAGCCGGAATTTGTACTGAAACGTACTTGTGCTGTAACCGTAACGCTTCAATCAGCCTTATCCTGGTAGCTCCAGAAAAAGTTTTGTAACTTTTCAAAGCCTAAACCGATTTACAAAAATTTTTTCAGCATTTAGTAGCTTAGAAATTGCTCTATCAATGGTAGCAGCAGGTCTTAATTTGATTCAGTATTTTTGCAAACATCCAATTTTGCGCAAAAAAAATTATGTAAAGTTTAATTTTTGGACAAAGTTTGATTTCCAGCTAAAGCTTACATCCTACAAACTTCTAACTTAGCCTATTCGAAAGAGCGTTCAATTTTGATCCCCCCGTAGGTTTCGAGGGATATAGGAGGATTCCGGATCATTAGGTGAAAAAATGCCGTTTTTCCGACTTATTCGACCCCTGAGGGTTTTAACACCAATAATTTCACTTCAGATTTTTATTAAAAGGGGCGACAGCTATTTTGGGGGCTAGAAATCAAATTGGGACATGGCTGACGACGGGGTTTCATATTATTATTAAAAGATGGGGTAGGAAGCGAATTATAATCGAAAATAATTCCCCCCCCCCCGCTTCAGTCTGACCTATTTTTTCAGTGGAGCAGCTTGGAGTAAGCGTTTTTGCTTTTTGCTTTAAGAACCCCTATTTCATTTTTTGGATATTTTGAGATATGACCCCCTGAAATCTGAACCCTCAGTGCACAGGAAAACCAGGAAATCTGAATTTTCTGTAAAATTTTTTCGGTTACGGATTTTTCAGATGTTTTTTACCCTTTCCATTCAGAGACATTTTACAGACTTTCAAAGAAAATTCAGATAAATTTCAGAGAAGTTCAGGGGAAATTCAGAGAGTTTCACCCAGAATTCAGAGACTCTGAATTTTATCTGAAAATGTCTCTGAATTTTATCTGAAAAAAATGTTACTGGCTTTTCAGATAAATTTCAGATACTTTTTACACGAGTTTCAGAGAAAATTCACATGTTTTTCACATCTGTAAATATCAGGTAAATTTTATCTGAAATTCTTGTAAAAAAATATCTGAAATTTATCTGAAAAGCCAGTAACATTTTTTTTCAGATAAAATTCAGAGTCTCTGAATTCTGGGTGAAATTCTCTGAATTTCCCCTGAACTTCTCTGAAATTTATCTGAAATTTCTCTGAAAGTCTGTAAAATGTCTCTGAATGGAAAGGGTAAAAAACATCTGAAAAATCCGTAACCGAAAAAATTTTACAGAAAATTCAGGGGCCGTATTCTCAAAATTACCTGCAGGTAAAGTTAGGCTAACTTTACCCACAGGTAAGGTGAAGGTAAAGTTAATTCTGTGGGTAAAGGTAAAGTTAAAATTGAAAACAAGGTTAACATCAACGGTTGAGGTTAAAAATTTGCACAATACATTAACTTTAGCTGCGAAACAAGATAAAGCACTTTTCTGACCAGAATATTAAAGGTAACTGCAGCTATGACGTTGGCTTTAGTCAGTGTTTGAGAATACGATTTTACCTTCACCTTACCTGTGGGTAAAGTTAGCCTAACTTTACCTGCAGGTAATTTTGAGAATACGGCCCCTGATTCCTGGTTTTCCTGTGGTGAGGGACTTTTTCGCAATTTTTTCGGAAACCCGTGTTTTCTCCGTTCTGAACGTGTTTAAAGTCAGAATATGTTTACAATTTTTCAGAATTCTTGCATGCTTGTTTAGTTTCGACACGCATAAAATTAAAATACTCGCCCAAAAGTTCGTCAGTCACACTGCTGAGAAATTTATTCAATGTGAATATTTTTGCAGTCATGTCATCCAAACGGGCTACTCGCACGAGCTCACGCCTGTCCTCTCATTCAAATGTGAGCGAAATCAGCAGTAACTCCAGCCGGCGTGGGACCAAGCGAAAACTGGACAGTCCAGGCTCAGCCAAACCGTCGCCTGCTCGAAAGCGAGTCATTTCGCCCAGATTTGTTCCTTCTGAACCCTCCTCTCCGGCCCCAAAGAAACCACGTTCGGAGTGGTTTCCTCCGGACAAGGGAATACAATTCGTTGTTGGAGAACGCATAGAGGCGAAGGATATACGAGAGGATAAATGGTGAAGAGGTTTATTTATGTGCTGTCATTCAATTTTTTAAGTTTATGTACATACGTATCTGTGTGGTATCGGTCTCTACTGTGTAGATCCCCCGTACCCGTTTTCCTGGTTCAAAGACGAAAATAAAATGTGACGTGACCCGTGGAAAATAAGCATGAAAAAGCTAAACACGATTGCAAACACTAGCAAGAGAGCACCAGACGGTGGTCACTTAACCCCCCGCCCTTTCAGAAAAATAGTCAGTGGCACAAAGATAGTGTCTTGTGTATAATTAGGGGCGAACCCAGGGGGGGGGCGGCCGCCCCCGAAATTTATTCGACTGAAATTTTACACAAGGGTCCCATCTTTGGTTTTTATTAGTCGGCCGAAAAAAGTTTTCGATATGTCTCCAATTTACCAAATTTGGCCTAAAAATAAAAAAATCTCGAATTTTTTTCCGGGGGCTGCCGTCCCCAGACCCCTGCGACCTTGTGGCTTAGTCTTTCTTGTTCTTATCTTTTCTGAAAGCGTATGCATGTATACACAAGTACATTACGTTGCATCTGCACGTCCACACGAGTACATTATGCTGCATTTAGTTGTGTAATATATACACTGTCTGATGTGAGGTTCCCATCTTTTGTTTTATTTTCCTGTCGGAAAAAATGTCTGATATATACGTCTCCAGTTGACCAAATTTAGCCTAAAAATTGAAAAAATTTCCATTTTTTTCTGTTACGCCACTGGCTTTTACTACAAACAGACTCAACTCATTGCCCTTGATATCGCTGCGGCAATAGCAAGATATCGTAAAGCTGAAGAACGTTATTGTAAAAAGCGAAAAAATTTCTTCAGACCTCCGTCCCCCCCCCCGAAATCAAAGTCTGGGACCACCAGTGTATATATGTGATATATCAGAGATAGAGATGCACGGGGTGAATCGGCGAGGGGGGGGGGTGCCCGACCCCTTGGCGGAAGGGGGGGTGGTCCAAAGTTTTGACCATTTTTCGGCGACAGCCGAAACTTTTTCGATTTTCAACTCATTTTTGGGGTACTTTTTTCGCCGCAGGCGAAAATTTTTTGCAATTTTTCAGCTTTTTACGCATTGTTGGGGCGCTTTCTTGGCCATCAGAGGGGCGGTGGGGGGTTGAGGGGGGGGGTGCCGGAAGTCCGAGGGGGGGGGCGGTGCCGACCCCCCTACCCCCCCCCTATGTGCATCTATGTGATATATATTAATACAGTTGGCGCGATAGCGGCTAACCCTAGAATATATACTGTAATGATTGCATTTCAGGTATCCAGCACGATTCGTGGCTATCGACGACGCCGATGGCACGGTCCTCGTCCACTTCGACTACTGGAACTCAAAGTTTGATGAATGGATCGATAGCTATTCGGACAGAATCAGAGCCAGCAGTTTGGCCCAGAAACAAGATGAAAAAGTAACTTGTTACTTGCTATATTCATCTAAAAAGGGAACTAAACGAGCAAACTGGCGAGTCAAAGACAAACTGCTGTTTCAAGTATAATATAATATACAGCATGTATTTGAGTTGGTATCCTGTAGCTTTACATTTTGTTTGAAATCAAATCAAAATTTAAATACCGATACCGCTGTCTAACTTTTTTTGTATAACGTTTGGTGTTGTGAACAAAGGCATAATAATTGTTTTTAGGAATTCCATGTGGAAGAAGGGATGTTTGTGTCTGCAAAATGGCAATCCGCAGTGTATTATCCCGCCAAAGTGCTGAAAAAATTGGAAAACGGTTTGTTGCAAAGCTTTTTATAAGTATTATATTACTGCAGCACAGAAACTCTGAATGCGTAATTGTGTATTGCGTTCGTAATACACATTCAACTTTTTAAGTGACCATAATATATAGATGAGGTGACTAATCATTGAGAAGTATACGTTTATTATGTGGTTATTTAATGTTTTGTTTATTGTTGCCGTTATATCTTTATACGGTCATGACAAATTCAGTGATCAGTTTGTATATATGTATATATCCTTGTTTTAGATCAGTTACATTTATTATTCTACGATGGTTTCCAAAAGATGGTGAATCAACGAAATATAATGCCCATGACTAAAGAAGAAGTTGACCAATTGGTATGTAAAGTTATATTGTTATAACACATTGTGATTGTGTAATATTTTGTGCAATATGAGCAAAAGTATTTTGTACAGCATAAAACACCAGAATGCATAACTAAAGTCAGACCGAAAATTGCTGGACCCAGAGACAAAAAGAAGCACGGGGGGTTTTCATTATGAAAAAAATTGGAAGCATTAAGAGGCCAAACGTGGGAAGCATAAAAAGGAATGCATGTAATTATATGTTTAAATATGACTGCCTGTTGTCGCTCAGTACTAATCAGGGTTGGCACGATAGCGCCTAACTCTAGAATTAAGTACGACGGTTAGAAATATTTGCTGCAAAGTTTACGACTCCTGCTGGAATGTTTTAGGACATGGAGAGTTTTGGAAAATTGGCCTTGTTGCCGCAATATCCTGACAAAATGTTTGATCCAAACGTGGACAAAAGTGACCTGGCGAAGGATAAACGTAGACGCTCAAAAGCTGGCACGTCAGACCAAGCTGAAGAAGAACCCCAAGGTAATGCCTTTTAGCGTAACATAGTGAGATTAATCTATTTCCGACCAATTTTTCTTATTATGAGGTCTATTTTAAAACCTTGACGTTCCAGAACATATTTTGCTCCAGAGATTGAAATTCTGTTCCAGAGATGAAAATGTAGCATATTTTGCTGGTAGCTGGTTGGTATTTTAAAATGCTGGTTGGTAGCTGAATAGTCATGGGGGCTTGTATTAATGAATTAAACACTGACCTGAATCATAAAATTGATTTGGTTTTAAGTTCAAGTTTTAAGTACTTGAAAGCACACTTTTTTAAAAGATCATTGTATACAATTTCATTGTTGTTAATACTGGAAAAACATTTCTGTCTATATTGGACGGGTATTTTGAATTTACTGAGATTACCAGGACTTCAAACTAAATCTTGTGACAGGTGTTGCAGTTCATTTCGCTTTTTCAGAACATCAACCCACTGTGGCACCAATTCGAGTGTTGGATCCAAAGAATAAGATTATTCCAATTCCTTTGTTGAAGCGGAAAGCTACTGTCCAAAGACCAAATCTTAGCATTAAAGGTGAAAGATTTTGTTTATTAAATTTTAGTTACATATCAATTAAATTTTAGTTTTATTACATAATACTGAAGTGACCTGACAAAAACGCGCATACATATTGTCAACTTTTTCGGTTTTTGTTATCACAGTATTTAATGAAAGCGATCTTTAGTTAGCATTCGTTTCGCACTGCTTGAAAAAACGAACATTAAAACGAACTTGAAAAACTAAATTACTAATTACAAATCGGTAGTTGTCTAAGCGCAGCTTGTTTCCCAGAGAAAAACTTTTTTGTGTTTTCTTAAGAGAAAAAACTCAAGCTTTCAACGAAATAATGATGTATTTTATTCTTCTTTTTTCAGGCTTAACCATTAAACGCGGCCGACCCATTCCCAGCCCTACTAAACCTTCACAGCCAGTTGATAATTCTGATAAAACGTCCACCAGTGGCGCTACTCGAAAGTCTCTGAAACGAAGAGCTTCTAAAATGACTTCGTCTTCTTACCAAGAGGCTAGCAGTGATGACGAGTCTAAGCCTGAGCCTGAACCTAAGCCTAAGCCTAAGCCTGAACCTGTGGTTAAATCTGCTGTTAGACTGAAATCGGATACAAAAGAGAAACGCGTTAAAGAGAAACCAAGCTTGAAAATCAAGCCCTTCACTAGTGCTGCCGCCTCGAAAAAGAAATATCTAACCAGCACTCAAAAATGGCAGAAAAAGAAAGACCAAACGGCTGCTGTGAATACCAGGAGACGAAATAGAGAAAAAGATGATCGATCTGCGTCAGAGAAAAGTGAGCCAACAACTAGGTCGAAAGAAGTCAGCAAAAAGTTAACGAAAAAAACCAGCGGAACGAATGTGGGACAGAAGCCACATAGAAAGGCTTCTACAGATGGCGCCAAAACCGATTCGATTGAAAAGGCTGATGTGACTAAAGAGACTCTGGATCCGCCGCAATCTAACGTATCAGCTGCGACAGTCACTTCTGCTAAAAGTACGACACTGTTCATTAGTTTGCTATTCATGTAACTTATGTATTATGCGTTTTTAAGTAGAGGCCCTACAGTAGGGTGTGCCAGATATGCCGAATATTTCTCGTGTTGTTGTTTACAAGATTGGCAATTTAGACACTATTACGGCTACCTACGGTCTACGGAAATGCGTGTAATTGGATGGTCCATTACGTTGGCGAAGTTTTCAAAAGCATTTAGACTAAAGTTTCTTTTAGCAAAGTTGACTAAGTTATATAAAACTCTCAAGTATACTGTAGTGCGAAACTTCTACCAAGAATACGCAAAATTCAGATTAATAAAACTGATAGCGCCCTGTCGCTGTTTAGTCATGCCCTTTTTAAACGCGTTAACCAGTTTTTTCAATTTTTTAGCTGGTAGCCGTCAACTGACGCAGAAGGCTCCTTCAGTGGCCCCTGGAACACCCGTAACACGGCGTCCTGATGGTTTTGGTATGAGCATTTTTTTATATTCGGTCGATTCATGCGGTCGTTTTTCATTCATCGGTCGATAATATTCTAGCGCTTTTTTTGTCTACTTACTTTCACTAATTAATACTTAGATTTTTTAACGATCAAGATATTACTCTACCCCAACCTTGGCCCGCTCCCACCCTAGAAGGTCTACTTCCGCTC
The DNA here is from genome assembly GCA_030248245.1 of Trissonchulus sp. WLG1_4. NCBI lineage: Eukaryota > Metazoa > Nematoda > Enoplea > Enoplida > Ironidae > Trissonchulus > Trissonchulus sp. WLG1_4. The sequence goes on along the minus strand of JASANF010002992.1, from coordinate 31,639 downwards.
CCCGGATCGGTTTGAACACTTCGTCGACAATTTTGTAATTTCGAATTTTGTCGACAATTTCAGACGAGCGAATCAGGCGCCCGCCGGATCTGCGAACATGCCACTATCTGATGAATATTCATTTTGTGCTGGCTGCCGGCAGTTCTTACTTCCAAAAATGGAGTAAGTGGTTTGTATAGTAAGCAATTAATAAGTTAGTGTTACGCTTATGAGTCTTAACCATGGCTTGCAACTTCTGGTACGATATGTCTGATTCTAAGCCCTTGAGGCTCGATTCTACTTGCAGTATGTCTGGCCGGCAAAAAATACGAAATAATCCCGTCACCTGATCTTACTAATAGAGGCGTCACAATCGTAATTTATCTGGCTGAACAGAAATTTGGCTGTAAGCATGAATTATAGGCCCTTAAAAGTAGCATCTATCAAACTAATAGCCACTAATAAAACCTATAAAATGCATGAGTATAACATAGTGCTATAATAATTATTATTTATTATGTATTTCATTTTCTATGCCTGTGATGAGAAATTTATGGATTTGTAAAATTGAAAGTAACCGTACTCTGTAGCTCAGTGGAAATAACATCTATCGCACAAGGCCCGGTTTCAAAAACAGTGAATCGCTATTCATTAGTAACACTGATGCAACATAGCAAATGGAGTATAACTTTGCGTTTACACAATGGGGGTAGTTTGAGCTCCTGAACACGAATCCGAGGTCCATTTTTGCGTAGGACCTTCCTGGACCCCCCTATGACCTCCTCAGGGTACCCACCCTAGGGGGTCCAGGGGGTCCTCAGGGGTCAAATTTTCGAAATTGAGATTTTGATGTTTCTGGGGGTAGTTTGAGCTGCTGAATACGAATCCGAGGTCCATTTTTGCGTAGGACCTTCCTGGACCCCCCTATGACCTCCTCAGGGTACCCACCCTAGGGGGTCCAGGGGGTCCTCAGGGGTCAAATTTTCGAAATTGAGATTTTGATGTTTCTGGGGGTAGTTTGAGCTCCTGAACACGAATCCGAGGTCCATTTTTGCGTAGGACCTTCCTGGACCCCCCTATAACCTCCTCAGGATACCCACCCTAGGGGGTCCAGGGGGTCCTCAGGAGTCAAATTTTCGAAATTGAGATTTTGATGTTTCTAGGGGTAATTGAGGCCCCTAAACACGAATCTGAGGTTAGTTTTTACCTAGGACCCTCCTGGACCCCCCTACGACCCCCTCAGGGTACCCCTCCCTAGGGGGTCCTCAGGGGTCAAATTTTCGACATTGGGATTTTGACGTCCTTAGGGGTAATTTGGGCCCCGGAACACGAATCCGAGGTCCATTTTCGTCTACGACCCCTCGGGACCCTTCCATGACCCCCCCTAGGGCACCCTGCCCAGGGGGTCCCCAGGGAGGGTTCTTTGCCTAATCTAGAGAGTCCTTTACCTAAAACAGAGGGTCCTTTGCCTAGAATAGAGGCTCTTTTGCCTAGAATAGAGGGTCTTTTAACACCGGTCGGCAACCCGTTGATGTCAACCGACTTGTTTTATCACGTCTTAGTGATTTTAATAATTTTAATTTTTTTTAAATTAAATTTTATTTAATTTATGAATTTATTTTATTAATCACGACTTAATTTTAGCCCGTGAGATGCGAAAGAAGGCCATTGCAGACAGCAGTATTGCCGAAGTGATTGCGGAATTGAACACGCCCTACGTTGTGGAAAAACCGCCAAAATCTTCGCCAGAAAAATCAGCAAGCGGTATAATTTTTTCTGGGGGCTTGTATTAGTGCTAATAAAGTAAAAACTCTAGTTAGAGCGGAATGTAGTAGATGTAAACATGCGTCGATTATTAACTTTTAGTTTAAGTAATGCGGTTCAGTACGATAGTGGATAAGACAGTGTCGTAGTCATTCTAATTTTCGCTGTCCACGATTGCCGTTCTGAATAAAATTTTTATTGTTGTTGTCGTTGTTGTTGTTGAATCAGGTGTCCATTTGCATATGGCGAGATTGCGAGTCTTTTTGTGCTAATCAGGGTTTTTTTCAAAATCGGCACTGTGTAAATGTTGTGTAAATTAAAAATTTGCAGTGTAAATTAAGGGTATGTTGTGTAAATTTTTAAAAGTGTGTATTTTAGCATTTTTTAGGTAAAAATTGACCGTTTTTTCACGTTAAAAGCAATATTTTGACTTTGAGACTCGAACTACATACGAAAATAAAAAATATGAGATAATTAAAAATTTTTGCGTTTTTGTAAGTTCAAGTAACCGACACACCAGGGCAAGCCCCCCCTAAAATTTCGAAAAATCTGAAACAAGCCCTAACCCCCAGCCCCAGGCCGAGACCCCGTGTACATGCATGGTTTACACAGATAGAGAGTTGTTCTATCAGTCAGATCCTACACATTTTTTTCAAATCCGGGTGTAGAAGTTTTACAGTAGTTTGAAGTAGGACAAGAAATCGCACAGACGGGCTCAGCATGGCTGATTTTTCACTGTCAACTTTCAAGTGCATAAAAACGAATGGTAAAATAAAAAAATCATAAGCCGTTCAAGAGCTGAAACTGAAGATTTTTTGTTTTGGGGTCAAAAATTATACCTGGACAAAGAGGTCACAGGCAGCAATCGCCACTTTGCGAATTTTTGTAATTTTTACAACCAAAATAGGCCGTTTCATCAGCTTTTGGGGGGAAATGGGGCTGTGTAAATCAGTGTGTATTTTTATTTTTTGCTGTGTAAATTAGGCGGCCGATGTGTAAATACACCCTATTTTACACAAAAAAATAATGTTGTGCTTAAATCAAATGCTGTTGATTGTTTGCTGTTTTCAGATGCTAATGAAATCAAAACAGAGTCTGAACCCTCGACAAGTGCAGGTATTGAGTTGCATCTTTTCTGTTTAATCTGTCGGATATATTTAGATATTCTTTGTAAGAACATTGGATAATGTAGAACATAGAATATTTTCTATTATCACGGCTTCATTATTCTTTATTATTCGCGTCAGTTACAAATTGTTCGTATAATCCTTTAGAAAAATATGTGAAAAAATCATGACTATTTTTGCACTATTAGATTAAGTATTTTTGGTCCTATAACAGCTTGCATTTCAAGAACCAGTGTTGTAGAATTTTTTTGAAAATTTTTATTTGTACAATATATTCCGTCAGTCTTAATGGTAAGTAGTAGTGCTCAAAACACCCGCTGTTTGTTGCTGTTTCAGTTATCCCGTTGTCCCCCACAATCGGTGCTTCGTCTGCCGGTCCAGGACCCGCCACTAGAGGACTGCGTCACCGGACGCTCAGTCCGCGCATTCTGGCTCCCAAAGCCAAGCCATCGCTGAGTCCTGCTAAGCCGAAAACCCCAAAATCTCTAAGCCGGACCACCAGCCTACTGACGAAACAATCGCCCCTACTGAAACGCCGGCCCAAAATGGACGCGTGCACTTCTCCCGTTTTCTATGACACCGGCACTTCGCCAATGGATGTGGCTTTTGAACCGACGGGATCTCACAGAACCGGCTCGGAAATAATGGCTGTGGCTGAGTCCCCGCCGCAGGAGGGACACAAGCTGCCGGAGGACTCGCCGAGCGTCGACGTTTCTCCGAATACCTTGCGGAATAATGCCGCTTCGCCCGCCGCTACTTCTGGAGTTTCTGGTACGTATCTCTAGACTACACGCCTACACTTGCTACTGAATTTTTAGGGAGTACCCTAAAATAGCTCTTATGGATGCTAGTGTTGACTCAAGTTGACCTCTGAGCATATCATACCACAGCATGCCGCACTTGTATAAAGCTCGGTGATTGGTAGAAATTTTTCAGGAGACAGCACGTGTGAAATCACAGAACTAATGCCTGGCGACGACTACCGGAGTCTGATCAGACAGCCGGTTCCATCGTCAGACTCTGAGGAGCCAAGAGGCGTGGGAAAAAGTCCCAGTTGGATGCAGAATCGGGAAAGCTGGCTAAAGTAGTTTTCTCATTTTTTTTGAAATGTTGTAAAAAAGCTTCAACAAAGCGTTGACATTTTTATGTTTCCCTTGTGTTTAAGTTTCTCTCGTGCAAATTAACATCTTGAATGTTTCTTTGCTTTGGCGATTGGCCCACTTTTGTACAGTTTTACCTTCACGGACACAGATATAATAAGTTCTAAAGTCTGACTTGAAATTGCTGAACCCCGAGACAAAACACGTGGCGTAATTTTTGTAACTACTCGCTCTATGCTTGTATATTTTCCAGTTTTAGTGACACTGTTTTTTTAATATTGTTAATATTTGACAACGAATCCACAGTGTATTTTGTTGAGCGTAGTCTGTAGTAATCGCTAAACATTTTCTCTGTATATCAATCGCTTTAGATATCATATTATAGATATATACAAAATTTTTGAAAAACTGTTCGAATTGAACGCAGTTTACATCAAACACGAAAAATAGTTTTTTATTTTGATTGCATCATTCATTGCTTTTTTGCTGTTGCACACTTTTCGTGGCGCCCAGGTCAATTTATTGAAGATCTGGAGCAATCTTGTTTAGATACGAAAACGGTTTGGCTTGGTGCGCCATTTGTCGCGACACGTTCAAAAATGATCCACGTCTGCGCTACAATGTGATGATTCAGGGAATCCGTGAGAAATTTCAAGTTTGCGTCTCCATGCACGAACGCTCACAGGCGCACTTGCGGGCAATGCTACAGGCTACGTGTGATAATAGCGGTTAGTTGAGAGTTGAGGTTGATTTAGTTCAGACTTTTGACAGCCGCCGTTCTGAACAGAATTCTGAACACTTTTGACAGACAGCCAATATTATGCATCACCGGTTAATACAATGAGAATATAGTCTATTTTTTTGGTGATTGCGCAAGTTAGTCGGTTAATAGCCCATGTTTTGCTGAGTTTATCTACTGCAGTGTTATTAGCCGCAAATTTCATCCACTAAAAACTAATCTTTGTCTCTTTAAAAACGCATCTTTGTTTCCTTTTTTAACTGCACCTTAAATTTTTGTGATTTACTGGCTTAACAGAAACTAATCAGTTTATTTTTTATAGAAAAACTGCCCCCGTTAGAAATTCCGCGCAATCGGGAAAAGAGATCGCAAGTTCGATATCTGAGATCAACGCCCAACAGTGGGTCGGGGGGGAGCGGAAAAGAGTCTCAGGGAAGCGGCCGAAAACGCTCATCCAATAGTTCTAGCCAACGGTCAACGGCCAAATCTACGCCTAAAACTGGCCCCAGCCAAATTCTGGCTAAACCATCGCCTATATCGAGTACCCTGTCTTCTGAGCCTGAGGTTACCCCCAGGCCGGCGACCCCCATTGAAACGCCCCCTGTGGTGGCGACCCCCAAGCCCCCCAGTCCCCCGAAACCGGTCGAACCAGATCCTCCGGCTGCTAAAGAGCCGTCGCCGAAAGCAGAACCGTCGCCTAGAAAACAACCGTCCCCAAAACAACGCATGAAACCGGTTCAAGTGAAACCGGTCCGTACGCCGTCACAACGGACGAAAGCTATGACGGCAGCGAAAGGTTGGTGAATATTTATTGTCGACCAGTGCTGGCTGAAACAGAATTACCCTTAATTGAAATTCTGTCCCCCGATATCTCTTGCGAGCTATGTTCTGTAGTGATTCTCTTGTACTGCATGCTAGTGTTGTTACTTTTCGTCTTTTTTATGCATTGCATGAAGAGCTAAAAATATTGCAAAAATTACAATGAACTAATAGGTACAAATAGGTAGGTTATAAAGTACAGATAGATAACATTCAAGTTGTCCGTTCAAATATGTTGCTAACAAAATTATATATCTGTTTAATAATACAGTACATCTTATGCAGCTATACTTTCCGATCGTATGCAATTGGCCACATTTTGATGTAAATAATGATGGCATGATTTCTTTTACATTTTTGCGGGTTTTTTTGCAGAGCGAGCCAAACTGCAGACTCTTGTCTCTCAGTGGCTCGAAGGGCGAGAGCATTGGCTCATTCTGAAAGACAATCGGCTGTTTTGTAAAGCCTGTCAGCGTTATGGGGATAATTATGGGATACAGGGAAATTGGAAGAATGCCTTTGGAACCACGGGAATCCCCATGGAGAAGGTCCGCTCAGTGGGCGATCATGAACTGAAACATTATCATAAAAAAGCCATGAATGATTTATGTAAACTTGATCTTGGAATTGTGGCGCGTGAGTTTGGGAACTTTTTCTGTTTTGAAACTTTCCAAGCTATAAGCGAAATATTATCATATTTTTGGGTAGCTCAAAAATACAAAAATTGTTGTTGGGCAACGTGTTTATTGAAGTAGACAAATTTTTTGTCTTTTTAGGCGTGGATAGTAATGGTTTGTAAACCTTTTTAATTCTAAATTATAAAAATTTCTTTGAAAAATTTGTTTGTAAAAGGCGTAGTTTCGTCACATGATGAGTTTCGTTTTCCTATCAGACATTTTTAGCATTTTAGAACCCTTTAGACCTTTTGAGAACCTATTCAAACCACAGCACACATTGGGAAACACGCTGTGTTGTATCTGCGAAGTAAAATTAATACAGCCAAGACTCCTTTAGTTTATTTTCATGTTCTTATAGATCTCGTCTGCATGCGAATCGGATCTAATATTTTTTCGCCAATCGTAATAATAACTTCGGAATTCAAAAAATCCCCAAAAGGCCAAAATAAAATACTAGTTTCTATGGTCTGAGTTAAGGGGGTAGTGTCGCGAAAGCAGTCGATTTGGCGCGACTATAAAACTTTCAGTGAAAGATAGGTCATTGTTCTTTATAGATTTTAAAAATATGTTTTAAGGCAAATATTTTTGCCAAGTTTCAACAAAATTGATGCAGCATACAGTTGGCAGTGAAGTCGCAAAGTCGGAAAAATGACGTTTTGAAAACCTATTCACATTCGATAATTTCATCACAATTAAAAAACTTTTTGTTTAGATTTTTTACACAAAGTAAAAGCACATATGCTCTAATTTATGCACACGAAATTTAGTGCAAATTGCTTGAGTGGTTGTGGAGCAATGCATGTTTGAACTGTGAAACTGTGCGTAACCTATAAAGATCTCGTAGCAATAATGATAATTTGTAAAAAATTTAGACATTAATTTTGAAATCAAAAGAAAAACGAACCTTCATTTTTCATTTTTCTTATTTGTGGCAAAAAATTGTGCTTCAAAACATTACATGTACTTCAGAAGCTGGCCAATCTGATATCTGGCTTCATTTTTTGAACTTTTATGTCTCTATTGTGTGATGTCTGGCTCACAAATGGTGATTGATTAAAAATATTGGTAGATATTGGTAGTCTAGTGCCCGGCAGTATTTATTTGACACCTTATGGCATTTCACTAGTTTCTCAGTGAACGTACAATTTCAAAGCAAAATGTTCTCATTTTGCAGGCTATGAGCAAAACTGCTTTGGCGACACTACCACCTTAAGCTAGATTTCCATACTATCATTCAAGAGTACATCTGCGTGAGCCAACAGTAAAGTCTGACAGCAAAATTTGCGCCACTTTTACTTTAGAGGCATGACTTCTGCGACTACTTGCTGTACTCTTGATAGTCAAAATCTATTCTATTCACATGTTTTGTTTTCTCAAGTGGTGCAGCTATTTTTTGTCAGACTTTAGGCTGAGCAAATTCTCATATCTCGACATCGTTTTTTAGCAGCCGGTCCGGTTGGCTCTCAGTCGCCCAAATACATCATGCCTGCCAGGCCGTTCGAATGTCTGCAGCCCGGCTGTGCCAGAATGTTTCGGACCGAAGAGCAGCGCACTCAGCATATGCGCTATTTTCATCAGGACGCTGTGCAGCCAGCAGCGGCTGAAAAAACACCTGCCAAGGCAGAACCGGCAGTGGATTCAAAAAAACAGCTGCCGGCGAAACACGATGAGTCAGATATTGAGAAAGCCATTGAGGTGGATAGCGATTCGGAACGGTCGAGGGATAAGGGTTGGTTTTTGCTGGTGCTTTTTTTATCGGCATGGAAGTTTTCGTAAGAGAGAAGTTATATTCTGTCACCTGACAAATAAAGATTGTTGTGTCTAGCGTCTAGTCAACAGATCATTTTAATTAGTGTTCCCAAGGTTTTGAAGCCCAGTCTTTTTAGTAGCCCTGTCAATAGTAAAGAATAGCGACGTCTTTTACTTTTCATCAGCAACACACTATGAGATATACTCAAATTTTTTATATGTGTAATAATTGCGACCTGAGACTAAAGTGTGACTGGCTGGACCTTGATGTAAAACAGGTGTTGTGATTTTTGTGACTACTCGCTGTACTTTTGATCCCTGAAATCAGTTCTTTTCGTTATGAAATCGCATGTTTTTTTTATTTTTACGGGGTCCAGCAATTTTCGATCAGACTTTAGTTTTGTTTTGTCAGAATACGTCCTGAAATAATTTAAAATATTTCAGGTTTGGAATTGTCGGAGTATCTGCAGCACTCACCAGCCGATATTATGAAACGCCCGGAAACCTCTGATGATAACTCAGCCCTGCCTGAAAAGCAGCTGACACCAGCCAAACCAAGTTCTCCGCCAAAGAAAGCCACACCCTCGCCTCCCAAACAGACCAGCGGCCAATCAAAACCGGTCATTATTTCGGACAGCGAAACAGACAGCGAATCAGAAAGCGACCTGGAGTCAAGTCGGGAGCCAGAGAGTTTGGAAATTGTCAGATGTATTTGTGAGGAAAATTCGGATGAGGAAGGATTTATGATGCAGGTGGGTGCGATTTTTCTTGTGTTGTTAGATGTGCTTTCAAAATGCGTTGTTGAATCTGTGTAAACAGGTTTATTTCTCTGTATTGTTTGAGCCATATTAGTGTATTTTGAAATTCTTCTGTTTACTATCCGGTTCATTATTGTTCTTCTGAGGGACACGGGTATAGAAACAAGGATAAATATTTGTCAGCTGCTGTGAAAAATGCCGAAAAGTTTTGGCTATTATTAATTTGTGTGCGCATTAGACTTGACTCCTCCAACTTAAAAAATTGTCACCATTTAGCCTTTTGAATTGGGTTTATGACAGGGACAAGGACGAGTATGAACCGGGCTTTATAAGTGGCCATTTATGATTTCAGTGTGAAGAGTGCGCGACTTGGCAGCACGGCGACTGTTTCGATATGCAAGACGAGGAAGACGTCCCGGCCAGATATGTCTGCTATCAGTGTCGACAGCCGCCAAGTAAGCTGGATGAACCGTAGTGCATGCGCCCGCTCATGCTTCATGGCGTACGCCATGCAATGCGCCCTCGTGTGAATAGGCCTTAATGAGTGATGTGCTTTTGACATAGTCTCGTGCGCTGAACAGACGAACGGCGAGTAAGTAATTCTTGAAACTTGGTTAAAATCCATGCAACTTCTACTGGCACTTTTGGTTGTATTGAGTGATTATAAACTGACCCATATTGGCTAATTAGTTATTTTTTTTAAACTTTTTCATAATAAACTGTTTTTTAGGTGGTCGTCTGTCGCGCGTGCAAGAGTGCGCTGTGATTCGCAACTGGCTGCAGACGGGCCAACTGCCCAGCTTCCGCAATATCAGCAAGGGGGGCCTGGATGCCCTGCGCGGGGGGGACCATTCGCACATCATGCTGGCCACCAACAAAGCCCTGCAGGACGTCCTCAAGGTCACGCAGGAGTTGAACACGCTCAGACTCAAGCAACATTTGGCTTTTGTAAGAATTGGCAATTTTTATAATGATAATAATATAGTATTATTGAATGCTGATATTATATGGCTTCAGATTTTGGTACTTTTGGCAATAATTCTAGGGTGAAAATTAATAGGTTAGTACAACACTAATTTGGGAATGGGAACTGTGTGTTTGTGAACTACTGTAAAGTTAAGTCGTTTATACTTTATGCCAGTAGGTAATGGAATTCGTTTGGGTACCAACCTGCACTATGCAGAAAAGCTATGTCGAAAAGTAACTTCACCCAAGTCTCTAAAGTCTGGGTTGGCTCGACTGTGCCTAACCCTAATAGCGTTGTATCAAGGTTGTGATCTGATTTACTATGCCTAAGAACCACATTGTGAACAAAGTTGCAATTTTTTGTTACACGAGCTATGATATGTGGCCTAGTATGAATGGCATGATTTTTTTGCCGTAAATACTATTGGACCCTTCACAGTCGATTACAGCCATAATATTATGTCCATTCAAATAGCAAAATTACGAAAACATCACGCCACAATCCGGTCTTTTTTGACTATTGGTGGTGTAAATATTTCGCAATGTGCCAGCTGAACGGACATACGGCTGTAAGTATGAGTCGACCTGAACATGAGACAAAAATCACCCCGTTTCAGCAGAGAGAATCGAAGCCCGAGTGCTCAGTGCTTGGCGAACCGTTGACCAAAGAATTGTCTGATGCCGCCATCAGCAGGATACAGAAAATGCTGGATCGAAGACTCAACCTACTCAGCAGTCAAGTCACTGGTCAGCTTAGGCTTGCTTTTGCCAAAGTCTGACAACAAACAGTTGCACCACTTAAAAAAATGAAACATGTGATTTCGTTACGAAAAGCATAGATTTTGACTATCAAGAGTACAGCAAGTAGTCGCAGAAGTCATGCCACTAAAATAAGTAAGCGGCGCCTGCGCATCTTTTTTTTGTCAGACTTTAGTCTGTTTTGTTGTTGGTCAATTTAAAGTTTGGGCTGTGGTCGAGCCTAGGAATGCGATTTTGACATTGTTTTGTCTTGGTTGACTTCAGGGGTAGTATTCTCAAAATTACCTGCAGGTAAAGTTAGGCTAACTTTACCCACAGGTAAGGTGAAGGTAAAGTTGTATTCTCAAAATTTTACCAAAGGGTAAGGTTAAAATTTAACTATGGGTAAGGTTAAAGTTTAACTTTACCTGTGGGTAAGGTTAAACTGTGGGTAAGGTTAAAGTTTAAGTTTACCTGTGGGTAAGGTTAAAGTTAAACTGTGGGTAAGGTTAAAGTTTAACTTTACCTGTGGGTAAGGTTAAAGTTTAACTTTACCTGTGGGTAAGGTTAAAGTTAAACTGTGGGTAAGGTTAAAATTTAGCTTTACCTGTGGGTAAGGTTAAAGTTAAACTGTGGGTAAGGTTAAAGTTAAAAGTTAAACTGCGGGTAAGGTTAAAGTTGAAGTTTGACTATGGGTAAGGTTAAACTGCGGGTAAGGTTAAAGTTAAAGTTTACTGTGTTTACGGTTAAAATTGCAAGTTTAACTGTGGGTAGGTCAATGTTTACTTCAACTGAGGCTGAAGGAAAGTTTAAAATTTAGCTATGGATGAGGGTGAGCTTTACCAATTTTTTTTTAAAATGTGTATATATATATAGAAAAAATTTCCGATATACGTCCCCAATTGACCAAATTTAACCTAAAAATCAAAATTTTCTGTAATTTTTTACTGAAAGTGGTTACCCCCAGGCCCATGCAAGCGGCAAATCTGTAACTCACTCTTCCTTCTGCCTTTCGCGACAGCAAATGCATGCGTGTATTATTATCAGCAGCGTAGCCATGGGGGGGACCGGGGGGCCAGGGCCCCCCTCAGCGGTTTCGCCCCCCCCCCCTCAGATAAAAAATGTCCCACCCCTCCCCCGCCCCCGGCAGACAAACTTCGGAAAAGTTTCGGGCAAACAGGCACGTTGGCCGCTCCCTCAACTTGATCCTGGCTACGCTACTGTATATTATCCCTCCAAGTGCTTTATAAATAAATCTCGCTTGGAGGACTATGCAGTGCACCAGCGATAGGGTGGGCTAATGAACATTAAGTGGCGTAGCCAGGCATGGCCCGGGGGGCCAGCCGGCCAGGGTCCTCACCTCGGCGGTTTTGCCCTTCCCCCTCAGCGATCTGGACCCCTGGCATAAGGAGGGGGGATGGGGGGCGCCCCTTATTTGGTCCTGAGCCCCCCCATTTCAGATGGGTATGGGTTGCCCTCCCCCCTCCATGGATGTACATATAGTCATTGTAGATGTGGCGCCCCTGACGGTGCAGGGCTTTCTAACGGAGACGAGCACCGCATCTAAGGGCTTTATATCCCACTTTTGGATATAGGCATCGTGTAAAAACAAAAGATATATAATTTTTTGCACTGCTACACAAACCTACAGCTCTTGCGGACCATAAATTCAAGAAAGGGAAACACTATATATAAACTGGACGAACTTCTAGAAAACTGAGACAAATACTGGAAAAACACACAAATGCCTAGTTTCAAACAAAATTTGTAAAAAATTTTACTATTACGTACACATTTTAAAAAATTGATAAAGCTCACCATCACTTTAAATTTTAACTTTTCTTTCAGCCTCAGTCAGTTGAAGTAAACTTTTACCTTACCCACAGTTAAAACTTTTATCCTTACCCATAGTCAAACTGTAGCCTTACGCGCAGTTAACTTTTAACTTTAACTTTACCACAGTTAAACTTTAACTTTAACCTTACCCACAGTTAAACTTTAACTTTAACCTTACTCACAGCTAAACTTTAACCTTATTCACAGTCACAGTTAAACTTTAACATTAACCTTACCCGCAGTTTAACTTTAACCTTACCCACAGGTAAAGTTAAACTTTAACCTTACCCACAGGTAAAGTTAAACTTTAACCGTACCCACAGGTAAGGTTAAACTTTAACCTTACCCACAGTTTAACTTTAACCTTACCCACAGGTAAAGTTAAACTTTAACCTTACCCACAGCTTAACTTTAACTTTACCCCGTATTCTAAGAATTTACCTTTACCCTCTGGTAAACTTTAACTTTACCCTTACCAGCAGAATTAACTTTACCTTCACCTTACCTGTGGGTAAAGTTAGCCTAACTTTACCTGCAGGTAATTTTGAGAATACGGCCCCAGTTATAGGTGTAGGAGAAACCTTCTTGACAGGCCAGATTAAAAAAGTATGTTTGGATAGGCTACTAAATATTTTTTATCAACTGAATACTGATTTCCGGTTTAATTAGAGTTTATGAAACATGCGATTGCTTCTTTATGCGAAAATCAGCAATTAGGATAGAAACTTAGAAATTCGTTTATTGAACCAAATCGCTATTTGTAGGTGTTGTTGAAATGCTAGTTCAAATGCTTCAAAGGAGCATTAGGACAACAGTATAATATGTCTATAATATGTAACCCTGTGTTTGGCAGAGTCTGTAATCTGATTGGTTCATTCTGTTTTAGCTCTGGAGAGAACGTGGGCTAACTCCTGGCCTGACCACGACCAACAGAGCAGTGTCGATACAGTGCGAGATCTGACTTTGGAACTGCATAGATTACAGAATTATTTCTCATGAACGCTGTCTTATTAATTTATGATTGGTACTTTTTTGTGTGCAACCAAATAGCTCGGGGTTGAGTGATACGCATAGCGGTAAATTCATTGTATTAACAGGCAGTTATGAAAAATATACGCTAGCAGAATTTTTTGACGAAATTTCAATGGTTGACGACAAAAAAGCGGCTGTAAGTACAATTCGATCCTTCCTGAGTGAAGCCACGATAACTTGAAATGTTAGATTTCTATTTGAGTTAAACGGAACGATTTTATAACATTTTCGTGAATAGTACGAACACGAAGTTCATTCAGTTCAAGTTAAGTTCTACGACGGTATTGTACCTAATGTACTACGTTGATATTGGCTTAGCCTCTCCCATGACAAACAATATTATAATGTGCTCCTGATTTTCTTAATCCGTAGTAGAATCTGTATAATTATGCCACATTCAATTTTTTGCAATGTTTTGTACATTTCTATGTTTGAATGTTAAATAAACTGTTCTGTAAACTTCTGAAATAGCAAAGTTTCACTGTTTACTTAACCAAAGTATGCCAGTATTTAAAATTCAAGTAGAATTTTAGGTGTGTAAATATTAGGAGCCTATAAGCCAGACCACTACTACAGAATTTCACTAGAAAGTACTTGAAAAATGAGGCATGCTAAGAAAAAATGACGTATTGTGTATTTACATAAGTTTTTAAAAGTTCAGTCAGTATCGGCGAGTTTCTGCTGGATGTAGTGTCTCTTCGGTCGCGGGCGGGGACTTCTACAGCGTTCTGAAACAAGAACGGACGTCAAACCAAGACTGCAGTTAACAGCAACAGTTTGCAGCGTAAACAGCAGTTTACACTGCAGTCAAACGGACGCAACTTTTAAAATTTTTTGGCCCAAGTGTAGTGTCCTACACTGTTAACTTTGTTGCAAATTTGCCAACTTGGCCAACTTAAGTTGGCCAACTCAACTTGGCCAACTTGACCAACTTAAGTTGGCCAACTCAACTTGGCCAACTTAAGTTGGCTAACTCAACTTGGCCAACTTAAGTTGGCCAACTCAACTTGGCCAACTTAAGTTGGCCAACTCAAGTTGGCCAAGCCAAATCCACTTGGCCAACTTGAACATCCGATACTTTGACTATTTGAAATCAAGTTCAAATCCTCTCGTTAATTTTTTCAAGTTAGTTAGTCAGTTAATGAAAATGAAAATTTAAAATGTAAATTTCGACATTTGAACTTGACTTTAATTCAAATAGTGAAAGTATCGGATGTTCAAGTTAAGTTGGCCAACTGAAGTTGGACAAATTAGCCATTTTTAAATTGGCCAACTTGGCCAACTGAAGTTGGCCAAGTTAGCCATTGAAGTTGGCCAAGTCAGCTGGCCAACTTGACCATTTCTAATAGCACAAGACCAGGACGGTGTGCCACCGGATGTGCCCTCAAAATTTTTTAAGATGATTTTTAATGTCTTCAGATTCATTTATTTCTCATCATCCCACATTTAGGCAGAACAGTTAACAATTCTTCGAAACAAAACTAACTGACTAACTATGTATATATATACATCAACTGATTAAGTTGGCCAAATTCGGCCATGTAGGACACTACACTTGGGTCATTTTCGGCAAAAAGTTTACAACTTTTGACAATTCTTGACAGAATTAAGAAAAAAAATAGCTTAAATTACATCAAAGATACTCATTTTTCAAGTGCCAAGTGCAAAAATACATGTTTAAATCTAAATGCTATGTAAAATACACTGACCAAAAAGATTTTGGCCAAAAATTTTGTTCATGCCTGGACCCTCCCCCCACCTTTTTATCTTTGGCGGGCGGCACCCCCCTCCCTTCCCTGGGAGCGAATTTTTGGAGGGGTTTTCTCCCATCCCCCCTAACAACTTGTGTGCCCCCCACAGATTTTGAGATTTCGGGACAAGCCCCCTCAGATTTGACCCACTGGGATTCACGCCCGCCTTCTTGTAGTCGAAAAAATGCTGCAAGAAAACTCCCCAGATCTCTCTAAAAATGCTTCAAAATGAGCAAGCAAAAAGCAAAAGAATTGCGAAAAACATCAAATTTTGCAAAAGTTGCACTTTTTTATAAAAAAATTGGAAATTTTTGCGTTTTTGTAAGTTCAAGTGAATCTAATGTCGGGACAAGCCCCCCTGAAATTTCGCAAAATCAGAAATTATTATGGCCAATTTAAACTTTCAGTGACCAAACAGACCCTGATTGTTATCTATGTTAAACATGGCTTTCACACTTTTGGTCTTAAAAGTCTTGTTTTCAAAGAAGTACTAAAAAAATAAGTATTACATATTAAAAATGTACAAAACAATGTACTAAAGAACAATGAAGACTAAATATTAAAAAGTGATATAATAAGTTATCAACAAACAATGCTCACCAGTAAGATCGAAAAGCTCCCCTTTTTCCCAACCGCATAATTACACATCTGTAGATGGTAAATTTAACGTATAAAAGTCCCTAATTTAGTTATTTTCTAGGTGGCCCTAATTCAGTTATTGTGGCCCTAATTGGGATACAGTGGGGCCCTTATTGCGGTATCGTGCATAATTTCTACTGACTTCGAGTTGATCGACATAAAAAAATCAAATGTCAGTTTTAGCAAAAAACTTTGACGTGACAATATTCGCCAGAAGCTGCTCTATCGATTGATATAAAACTTTTCTGAAGTTTAACGCAAAAAATACAAATTCAACGTTCTTGAAGTTTTGGTTTGAAAACGGCCATATCGCAAAAGTTGCTAAAATTTTGACCAGTGCGACTTTGAAGGTTTCCACGTATCCTTCACCAATCATAGTGATCTTGTGCTCAAAATGTGGCGTTTTTAATGCTTTATCCAATGAAAAACACTGGAACGAAGATCAGTCTGGTGGCCCTTATTGTGGTAGTGGCCCCTATTGGGCGGTTCTACCCTATAGAACGCACCGTTTTGTTGAGTTAAAAGTTAGTATAAATTTGTTCCATCGCTCAGGCATGTACCTAAACCTAACCTGAATTAACCTAAATTCGCTCTATCAGATGCACCATGCACACAAAGTTGACTGCTGGCGTCGCAATAAACAATAGGTAGGTATGGTTGGGTAAAATGTACGTTCAGCCGACAAATTGCTGAAATAATCGCACCACTGAAGATACACACCACATCACTGTTTCACACGGTGGGGGAGGCATGACCAAGGGAACATGCGAACCACCAATCTCTAGATCTGCAGACCAGCAAGCTAAGCTACCATATGAGCTACTAGGACAATGCTGAGCTGTCAGCATAAATGCCTTTATATATCTTGAAGAATATAGCTTGCACACACATGCGTATATGAAATAACACACAGGCAAATCGCTTGCGCACGATTGTAGGCTAGTTTGCATAAATCCAGCAGCCAAGCGAACATTTTTCTTAACGGGTACACGAAGTCGGAAAACGGATAGTGTAACCGCAACCGGTTACATTATCCGTTTAGAGTAACCGGTTACACTATCCGTTTAGAGTAAACGGTTACAGTATCCGCGGTTACTGTGTCTTAACGTGTACACGCTTTAACCGCTAAGTAGCCGCGGATTGTGACCCCTAATCGTGTACACGCTAAGCTTACACGCGTGTACACGGTTCGTACCGTGTAACCGTGCCCAGCCCTACCCCGGGGTATTTTATCCGAAGGGATGATTTGCCCCGGGGTATTTCATCCCCCCGGACAATTTTCTAGGGGGGATGATTTACCTGGTTTCATGGTTTCACTGTTTACTTAACCAAAGTATGCCAGTATTTAAAATTCAAGTAGAATTTTAGGTGTGTAAATATTAGGAGCCTATAAGCCAGACCACTACTACAGAATTTCACTAGAAAGTACTTGAAAAATGAGGCATGCTAAGAAAAAATGACGTATTGTGTATTTACATAAGTTTTTAAAAGTTCAGTCAGTATCGGCGAGTTTCTGCTGGATGTAGTGTCTCTTCGGTCGCGGGCGGGGACTTCTACAGCGTTCTGAAACAAGAACGGACGTCAAACCAAGACTGCAGTTAACAGCAACAGTTTGCAGCGTAAACAGCAGTTTACACTGCAGTCAAACGGACGCAACTTTTAAAATTTTTTGGCCCAAGTGTAGTGTCCTACACTGTTAACTTTGTTGCAAATTTGCCAACTTGGCCAACTTAAGTTGGCCAACTCAACTTGGCCAACTTGACCAACTTAAGTTGGCCAACTCAACTTGGCCAACTTAAGTTGGCTAACTCAACTTGGCCAACTTAAGTTGGCCAACTCAACTTGGCCAACTTAAGTTGGCCAACTCAAGTTGGCCAAGCCAAATCCACTTGGCCAACTTGAACATCCGATACTTTGACTATTTGAAATCAAGTTCAAATCCTCTCGTTAATTTTTTCAAGTTAGTTAGTCAGTTAATGAAAATGAAAATTTAAAATGTAAATTTCGACATTTGAACTTGACTTTAATTCAAATAGTGAAAGTATCGGATGTTCAAGTTAAGTTGGCCAACTGAAGTTGGACAAATTAGCCATTTTTAAATTGGCCAACTTGGCCAACTGAAGTTGGCCAAGTTAGCCATTGAAGTTGGCCAAGTCAGCTGGCCAACTTGACCATTTCTAATAGCACAAGACCAGGACGGTGTGCCACCGGATGTGCCCTCAAAATTTTTTAAGATGATTTTTAATGTCTTCAGATTCATTTATTTCTCATCATCCCACATTTAGGCAGAACAGTTAACAATTCTTCGAAACAAAACTAACTGACTAACTATGTATATATATACATCAACTGATTAAGTTGGCCAAATTCGGCCATGTAGGACACTACACTTGGGTCATTTTCGGCAAAAAGTTTACAACTTTTGACAATTCTTGACAGAATTAAGAAAAAAAATAGCTTAAATTACATCAAAGATACTCATTTTTCAAGTGCCAAGTGCAAAAATACATGTTTAAATCTAAATGCTATGTAAAATACACTGACCAAAAAGATTTTGGCCAAAAATTTTGTTCATGCCTGGACCCTCCCCCCACCTTTTTATCTTTGGCGGGCGGCACCCCCCTCCCTTCCCTGGGAGCGAATTTTTGGAGGGGTTTTCTCCCATCCCCCCTAACAACTTGTGTGCCCCCCACAGATTTTGAGATTTCGGGACAAGCCCCCTCAGATTTGACCCACTGGGATTCACGCCCGCCTTCTTGTAGTCGAAAAAATGCTGCAAGAAAACTCCCCAGATCTCTCTAAAAATGCTTCAAAATGAGCAAGCAAAAAGCAAAAGAATTGCGAAAAACATCAAATTTTGCAAAAGTTGCACTTTTTTATAAAAAAATTGGAAATTTTTGCGTTTTTGTAAGTTCAAGTGAATCTAATGTCGGGACAAGCCCCCCTGAAATTTCGCAAAATCAGAAATTATTATGGCCAATTTAAACTTTCAGTGACCAAACAGACCCTGATTGTTATCTATGTTAAACATGGCTTTCACACTTTTGGTCTTAAAAGTCTTGTTTTCAAAGAAGTACTAAAAAAATAAGTATTACATATTAAAAATGTACAAAACAATGTACTAAAGAACAATGAAGACTAAATATTAAAAAGTGATATAATAAGTTATCAACAAACAATGCTCACCAGTAAGATCGAAAAGCTCCCCTTTTTCCCAACCGCATAATTACACATCTGTAGATGGTAAATTTAACGTATAAAAGTCCCTAATTTAGTTATTTTCTAGGTGGCCCTAATTCAGTTATTGTGGCCCTAATTGGGATACAGTGGGGCCCTTATTGCGGTATCGTGCATAATTTCTACTGACTTCGAGTTGATCGACATAAAAAAATCAAATGTCAGTTTTAGCAAAAAACTTTGACGTGACAATATTCGCCAGAAGCTGCTCTATCGATTGATATAAAACTTTTCTGAAGTTTAACGCAAAAAATACAAATTCAACGTTCTTGAAGTTTTGGTTTGAAAACGGCCATATCGCAAAAGTTGCTAAAATTTTGACCAGTGCGACTTTGAAGGTTTCCACGTATCCTTCACCAATCATAGTGATCTTGTGCTCAAAATGTGGCGTTTTTAATGCTTTATCCAATGAAAAACACTGGAACGAAGATCAGTCTGGTGGCCCTTATTGTGGTAGTGGCCCCTATTGGGCGGTTCTACCCTATAGAACGCACCGTTTTGTTGAGTTAAAAGTTAGTATAAATTTGTTCCATCGCTCAGGCATGTACCTAAACCTAACCTGAATTAACCTAAATTCGCTCTATCAGATGCACCATGCACACAAAGTTGACTGCTGGCGTCGCAATAAACAATAGGTAGGTATGGTTGGGTA
Source organism: Trissonchulus sp. WLG1_4 (assembly GCA_030248245.1). Lineage (NCBI taxonomy): Eukaryota > Metazoa > Nematoda > Enoplea > Enoplida > Ironidae > Trissonchulus > Trissonchulus sp. WLG1_4. The sequence continues at coordinate 12,076 of JASANF010002992.1, read as the reverse complement.
AAATGTACGTTCAGCCGACAAATTGCTGAAATAATCGCACCACTGAAGATACACACCACATCACTGTTTCACACGGTGGGGGAGGCATGACCAAGGGAACATGCGAACCACCAATCTCTAGATCTGCAGACCAGCAAGCTAAGCTACCATATGAGCTACTAGGACAATGCTGAGCTGTCAGCATAAATGCCTTTATATATCTTGAAGAATATAGCTTGCACACACATGCGTATATGAAATAACACACAGGCAAATCGCTTGCGCACGATTGTAGGCTAGTTTGCATAAATCCAGCAGCCAAGCGAACATTTTTCTTAACGGGTACACGAAGTCGGAAAACGGATAGTGTAACCGCAACCGGTTACATTATCCGTTTAGAGTAACCGGTTACACTATCCGTTTAGAGTAAACGGTTACAGTATCCGCGGTTACTGTGTCTTAACGTGTACACGCTTTAACCGCTAAGTAGCCGCGGATTGTGACCCCTAATCGTGTACACGCTAAGCTTACACGCGTGTACACGGTTCGTACCGTGTAACCGTGCCCAGCCCTACCCCGGGGTATTTTATCCGAAGGGATGATTTGCCCCGGGGTATTTCATCCCCCCGGACAATTTTCTAGGGGGGATGATTTACCCCATGACAACGCATCTGCCACAACGGTCGCCGAAGCTATTCTTAGTCTTGGCAATCGGTATCAATCAGCAAGAGTACACAATATCAAGAGTACATTATAAGATATGGACTCTATGGTTATCTGCTCTTGGTAACGTTACCCGCAATGATGTCCTTTGATCGACTTCTGGGCCGATATGACGGACTGTGGTTGACGGTGATCCTGGCTCGACTGGTGGCTCTGCCGAATCGATTCAGTGCCACGGCCACGTAGTCCCCCGCGTCCGACTGAGTCACCGAGTCCACGAACAGACACCAGAGGCCATCGCCACAATCGTCTGAAAAAATAATCACGATGTTTTGCTCAGTACTCTGTGTTCAATCCTCATTTCAAGTTTTTGTTCATTCTACATAGGAATGGAATTTTTTGCAATGTACCTCTTCCGTGGTCGTGTGTGTGTGAATCAGCAGCTTGTTTACTTTATAATTCTGCTTAGGTACTCCGTTTTGCGGAGTCTCAGGTCCTTCCGAATATTTTTAATTTAGTAGAATGAGCCTTAGGGATCGATTCATACTTCCAGAAATATTGTCCGTTCGCCGCGAAATGACGAAATAAGCACGCCACAATTTTATCCTATATATGCACTATTATTTCGTGGCGTGATGATTTCGTCGTTTCCTCATTCTGCCGGCTAAACGGACATACAGCTGTAAGTATGAATTAATATGATTCGACTCTTAAGGCATTGGCAACCAGAAACTACTTACCGATCGTTGAACTGGGATCGTTGGTTATTGGCTGATCGTTCCAGTAGAAAGTGACTCTGGGCTCGGGATGACCGGATACGCAACAGGTCAGTTTCAAGGGGTCATCCAAGTTCGCACGAGAGGACTTCAATGGCTCCACAAAATATGGCTCTTCTCCGGCCAAATCTTGGTCTAAAAATGACAGATCAGAGCAGGCCAAAACCAAAGGACAACTTACAAATAGGTTGGGTAGATATTACAGTCGTGTGTCCGTTCAGCTCTTCAACAGGTAAATTGATATTAAATTAGGTATATATTTTATCATCTGAGCCCAGTTTCTTAGATTTACAAATCCTGCAATTGTTAACAATTGTAATTTTTACAAAGGCTACAGTGTTGTAACGTTTGTAATTTGAAACTTTTTACGAACGTTACAACTTACAAGCCACACAAGTCCTACAATTGTGACAATTAATCACAAATGTTACACATCTGCCTACCTACATTCCTAAAATGTTCATAATTATTACAATTGTAGCTTACAAATCGACCCTTTGTATAAATACTAAATTGGCTTTACCATGTACAATTAGCTCGGCCACAGAAGTACTAACACCACCGTCGTTGACGGCAATGCAGGCAATCTCCCCCGCGTCTACCACGTTCACGTCGTAAATTTCCAGGTAATGATGTAGCCCGTCACGAGAATAAATCCTGTAGCGTCCTGCGTCGTGGAGCTCGCGATTTTCGTTGTACCAGCTGACGTCTGAAACAATAAAATTTTGGCTGATTCAAGTCACATACTAATTACTGTCGTAGGAGCGGGAGGCATTGACATTGAAACGTGGTCAGAGTTTATTTTTGAGCTGTTGAGAGCCTTTGAGTAAACTCAGCAATCAACAAGCAGTAAACTTGTACAGAAATCTGCATTCAAAAATAATTTTATCCACTATTAATGGCCGCGTTCAATATTTATTGTGGAATATTTTAAAATGCATACCTACTCTTCAGTTCATCACTCAGTAGAAGAGCTTGATAAGTGCACAGGTTTACTGGTACATCCAAGCCATAGCATATTCTACTAAAAGCTGTCTAATAAAAACCCATCCAGCTATAAGCTTGATCAATTCTCAAATAAGTAGGCTATGCAACAAATTGGAGATTTTTGTAATTAGAAGCAAACCGGCAGGTTCCAAGCCCTCCACTTCGGCGTGAAACTTGACTCTTTCTCCAGACAGGGCCACTTGGGAGTTCAATGGTCTTGAAAATGTTGGTTTTTCGACACTCCTTGGGCTGCTTTCATCTGAAAAAAGTTACATTTGAAACTTTTTCAAAATTTGAACTTTAACATTTTATAAATGAATGAATTAACGGAATGAAATTTCGTGACAGCATAACATAAGATAAGCTTTTCTAAAGTTAAGCGTAGGGCCTTATTGCCTCTGCGGTTTAAGATTTAAATGATTATAAATACACGCGTTATAAAATGAACCAGTTCATACTTGCATCAGGAGAGCATAAATTTTGATCGGGATCTAAGCTTTGATCACTGTTCATGGAAATGACCATTTGGTCCTGGAATAGATCTGCAATGGATTGGGGCACTTTCCTGAATGTTCCGGGCGGAGAGATGCAGCTACTGTCCTAAAACATTTATTAGGGTTTTGTTGTTTTGTCTCAGGGATCATCAATTTCTGGTCAGACCAGCCCTGCACTAAAAATTAAGTTCAGAAAACTACTCAGTTCATGTATCACTCACAATAGCTGAAAACTTTACAACCACATTGGCTATTTTACTTTCATAAACCAGTTTTGACGAGCGCATTTAGTGAGTGTGTCCGTCGGACTGGAAAGGGTCGTTTCCTCGTCGGAGTCTACGTCTTCCACTGTGAGCTCAGGAAGGGGAACCTGTAACAATATACAACACGTCAAATAAGTATGAAAATTTCACCTGGGTTAGTTTAATAGACAAGTGTATGTATAGTAGTCTGTTTGTGGGCCATCATGGCCTCACGACTATTTCCTTTGAATAGGTGCGCTCGAATCTAGCTGATTTTTGCCCAATGTAATTTAACTTTTATTATAGGTACAGATATCAAATTATGCAATTTTTCCTGTTGTGCCACAGCACAACAGGTCTCTAATTTTGATTTCTGGCGGAATACACTGGGCTTGTAGTGCAATGTACGTCTGTGCGTTAGTTTGCTTTGCATATTAGAGCTACTGCGCGAGCGTCACATCATTGTCTAGTGCAAAAGTTACACTGTAAGCAGGAACAAGCAGCAGTTTCATGCAAATTTTTTTAGCAATTTTTTGCTGTCAAAACTTAGTACTTACACTAAGTTTGTCCCTGCCGCTTAATAATCTCTAATAATTAATAGTTTTGAAAAATGCTTCGAAATCTCAAATGCTCCCCCCTCCACCTATGACCTATGTATATTCGATTACCATATTTTTATACAGGTTTTGAAATGCAAGGTGAAATCAAAGTTCGATAAAATGTTATCAATAAAATTTTATCAATAGTGTAAAAGTGGTCCGGAAACTGCCACAGGTACTCAACTCTTTCAGTGGAAACAGAGCTACATCGTGATCATATTGTATCAAGCCTTAATGAGAACAAAAACTCGGTTAATTATCTTAAACTTTGTCCCCATAGGCAGGTGCAAGCAGAACTGCTCATGCACTAGGTATACTTGAAGTACAGTATATTAAAATAAAATAAGTCTAAATAAATATTTTTTGCTTGACTTCAGTACCAGATTTAACACTTTTCAACTGGACTGCAAACCAAATTTCGTGTTTCTATAAAGGATGAAATAAGAAATAGTAATATAAATTACAGAAGCAGAAATACGAAGTAATGCCCATTGTCGGTACTAAATGTCTAGTTTGACCGGTAAAGTCTAGCTGATACTTGGGAAAAAACATAAATTAGCCCTTCTTCGTTTCAGCGCACTGCCAGCTTGGCATAAAAAAATGGGGCCATCCATTAACAAGTGGGTATAAACGGGGGGTTCTGTCTGAGTTCTCACTTATATATGTGCCAAAAATAACGTAACGTACATAAAATCACGTTTTTTATCATTAGTAAATTTGTATCATTTATCATTTATAAATAAATTGATTGCTTAAGTAATAATTTTTAGTTACATTTTAGTTATGTGTAGAAAGTCATACCCCCTTCTTCAAACAAATTGGAGTGTGAAGGTTACCTATGTTTTGGATTAGATAATGTAAGCTTTTGTGAAAAAATGACAACACCGCAAAGGCAGATTGAAATTATGGCCAAGCGGGGGTCATTCACTTAACACTTCATAATTCCTACCTCATAGATTATCAAATTTGAATAATGCATTTACAGCAATTAACATAACTCATACAGTAATTAAATTAAAATTAATAAACTTGTGCTACGGTTTTTATCCATTTTTAAGCAGCTTTTAAAAAGAATCCCCCCACAAACAAAAATTTAAACACGCAAATCATGCAAACTGTTTGGTGGCCAGCTTTTGCCAAAAAGCAGTATAAAGGCCTGCCGCCGCTGAGGCGGCGGCAGGAAAACTGTCAATGTGCGTTTGTTTAGTTCATGTGTGTCACATAGTGCGCGTGTGTCACATTGCTGATAGTATTTGACCAGATAATTTTGTTGACAGCATCTTATGTTTCCTGCGAACTGTAGTCATTTTTCGTCATGAAAGAATGAATACACTTCTCACTCATCAAAACAACCCATTCCTACATAATTTGTTGTAAGATAATTAAAACTACTATTGAACTTTTGCATACACATTTTACAATAAGATAATTATCTGCTGCACAACAGGTTTTAGCTGACCTACTGGTCAGCTTACTTGAACATAATTCTTAATATATACTTACTGAAGGTTCTGCCGCAGGTTGGGCTTGTTTGTAAGATTATGGGAATTCTTTAAGTTATATAGGTGATCAAAATATCTGTCGTACCTGTTGTATGCAGCTGTAACAGTTACACGTTTTCAGGTTTGCGGTATTTGCCCTTAAATTACATTATAGGCTTCAGGCTTAGGCTTAGGCTTAGAGTTTAGGCTTAGACATGTTCATTTTCTTCGCTCACCACCCATTTTAAGATACGTTAAGATACTTTAAGATGCTCCCAGATTTTGTACGTCAGTACCATCGGCACAAAGTGGACTAGGAATTGTAGACAGACACCTTGTGTAGGGAAATATGACTGGCGGCTTGTCGAGTGATGTCATCGTCATTGTCACGTGACTCTGCTAATTCGGGCGATAAACTGTCGTCTATATCTTGCACTTCTAGTTTGGGTTGCATCTGTGACGTGTCGCCGTTGCAAGCAATCAGCTAAAAGATAAGTTACGGTTCATTAATACTTACAGCCGTAAAGTCCGTTCAGTCAGTAAAGTTTCAAAAAAAATCTCGCCACTAGCAATTAATTTAGTACAGATTGTGGTATGATTATTTCGTAATTATACGGCTATATGAATCGACCCTTAAGGTCACATAAAAGTGAATGTATCTGGTAACCGTTTTTATATTTAAACCTAGTAACATAAGATATAAACAATAAATGGCATTTAAAAGCGTCGTCAAAGGAAACAAACCAGATATTTTTTTGAAATATCCCCAAATTAAAGAATAAGTTTGCAAACTTTTTGGAAGGCAAATCAAAACCACACAAAGCAGATGTAAACTAACAATTTAAAGCAATATCAGATAATAAATAAGATGTGAAATAATTTACAATGTTATGAGTTGACACAATTTTGATTAGTTGTGAAGAATGTAAACGTAATTTGACTTGACAGCAGAAGGTAAATTTTGGAACGAAGTGGTGACATAAAACATGGAAATTTTCGAGTTCACAATAACATGTTCTGTGTCTGATAAAATTTGAAATCAGATGGTTAACCTATTTTTCATGTCATTAATTTCTATACAGTTGCAAAAGCAGCAAAAAGCATTACAAAGAATAAAACTAAAGAACAACAAAACTAGAAAAACAGCACGCCATAGTGAATATTATAACTGTATTAACTGTGAGTGAGTTTAAGAAAAAGATCTAAAAAAGACTCTTGTTGCCAAAACATGTAAGACTTCCGTTTTTTAACCATAAAAATGAAAAATGCAATGCACTTTAGGATTTGAAGTGCAAAAAAACATCTTAACTAACCTGATTTACGGTGGCTAATGCTACCAGCTCATCATAACTTCGAAGTTCATTTTCAGAGACTGACGCTCTTTGTAATGATGAAGCTGTCTACAACAAGCTCTTCTGCTGAGTTAGAAGTGGTTATATTGTGAGGCCCGGGTCACGCACGAGTGTCAATCTTCCAGAGAAAATATTAAACGCGGCCATTATTTGTGGATGAAATCATTTTCAAATCTTAATTTTTGCACAGATTTACTGCTGAGTTGCTCCAAAGGTGGTTGCTGGGTTATGAGTGAAAATCATTTTAGTGATTTTATTTTGACTACATTAGCAACCACGGAGGCAATGTATACACACGTGTATGTGAAAAAGTAAAAATATTTGGCTTTGATTTTTATTAATTAAGTCGAACAATTTTAACTGTTTAAACATATGTAAGTGTAGCTGGATCTGAAGCTAAAACACCCCTAGGTCGTCTTAGGTAATAAGCTGTTAACTTGAAATTAAAAACCACGTACTGGACAATGTGCAGTATAAAAATTCATGTTTGGAATATTCAAAAGAAACTTTCTAGTCTAAGATTGGGTTAAACTGTTTTTCGAAAAAGTTTGATTTAGAAAAAAGGAATGGGCTCGGCCGGGAGTCGAGCCCGGGACCTATCACACCCTAAGCGAGAATCGTACCACTAGACCAACGAGCCACATGATACTGTCTGATAAACTTGGATTATGACCAGTCTTTGCAACACAAAATCTCTGTGTACCGCCCATGCATTATGGAGCAGGTAACTGTATGTCGAACTGTATTGCATCGAAATTTTAGAAGAGCAAAAACTGCTGACTAAGAAATTAATAAATAGGGGATGGCCTCAGGTATTTCAAGTTTTGACGTGGGTGTATCGAAAATCATCGAAACCAGGTAGGTATCTACATGTTCATATTTTTGATATTAAGGACGGTTGGCTCAGGTGGTAGTGCGACAAGCATTTACTGAGCCTCTGATTTCCTGTCAGAAGTTTGTGGGTTCGACACCCCACCGGTTCGCAACTTTTGCAGTATTTGTAGTTACAGCTGCTGTCATTCTTAACAAATTTCCGTCTTTCCGTCAGTAACAATTGACCTACCTGCCGTTGTAGTGTAATTTAACGTAGGAGATTCGACCTACCCAAAGTTACATAGGACTTTAAGAATCTGAATATAGTATATACGCGGCCCCCTGCGGCCCCTGAGGGGGCCGCGTAAAAAGATTAAAACTAAATATTGAAGCGCACATAATAATGCAGATAATTTAAGGTACATAAAATGAAACTTAAGAAAGAAAAGAATACTACATGATTAATCATTAATATATTTTTCGTATTAGGTTTATCAATATCTACCTATTCAAATGTAATTTTCGAAGTTGGAGCTGTAGTTAAAAGTTCACGAAAATGCTTACCAAAAAGTTCACGAAAATGCTTACCAATGATTTGATATGGTTGCTGATATCGTTTAATAGTTCTAGCAATTGTTCTTCAACAATTTCAAATAGTTGATTGAGTTCTAAAAAATTTCCAGTTAATAAGTACCAAAGATTATCCACAGTGCAGACTACAGACAAACAACAAAATTTCCTGCTTTTCGCTATGCTAGTAACTTTGACCTAAAGTAAAGTATTTTTAAGGTACATACTTATATCGTTAAAATCTTTCAAGGTTCATTCATTATTATTTAAATTAACGTACCAAAGCTTGAAAATTTGAAAATGTATTTCACTGCTTTTTTCAAGCGATTTTCAAGAGCATCCAGGATTGCATCTGAAATAATTAATTAATAAATTACATACGACATCTAATAGAGTTCTACATGCAATAGACACAAAAATTTTTACTTCGCAAAGGATGAAGCTCGTCGTACGCCAATGAAACGAGAACTTTTTTCACTTTACTGTTACTGTATTACTTCATTACCTAGATGATTAATTAAAAAACATACCGTTGTACCTGAGGTCAAGAAAGGCAGTATCCAATTGATAGTTAAATTTTGATTCAATGAAAAACTCCACAGAAGTAGCGGTGACCCAAAAATGATCAGAATCTTAAAAAAAGAATGCCTGTATATTTTTGTATTCATATAATTACCTGTGTAATGATCGTAACAACTATTCTACAAAACTTAAATTTTTTGTTATCTTGATCTTTTCTAAAAGTCCTACAACTACATTTGATGGAACTGTGTTAGTGATTAATGCTCCTGTACTTTTTTATTTTATGAATTTAAAACTTAGATAGCGCCACGCCACAAGGGCAAGGGCAAGGTCAGCAAAGTCATATCAGCTGTTGTGATTTGACGCAACAGAGTCACATAAGTTCCAGCATGGTACATAACTGCTAACGACTAAAGCCCGGTTCATACTTGTTCTTAAGAGCATAGGGACAAGGGTAAAGACAAAAGTGAACAGCAGCAGTAAAAAATTGACGGAATGGTATTGGCTACTTTTTTGAATCCGCACCAGAGTGGGCTTCACCATTGTTTTGATAAAAATTGTTGTATTTGGTCCAGCGGTTTACTTGGAATTGCTAAAGGACAAAACGACGGGGACAAGGACAAGAACAAGTAGGAAAGGGGCTTAGCGAGATTAGACCATTTACTGTGTCCGTGGACAAAGTTGTCAAATTAGATTGTCCAATTCAATTAGATTTGCTTGATTGTTCAGTTTAGTTAGATTTGCTTGAACGACAGGTCAAGATAGAAATGAGTACGAAACTATGTACCTGGATTTAGTAATCAAAATCCAAAATATAAAAATGATATAAATAAATAGGAAAAACAAACCGATCAAACCCACTTTGATCAGTGAAAGTAGCAGGTAAGTCAGCTATCAGTTTTTGATATCCGAACGTTCGGGGCTGATAAGGATACAACTTAAGCCAAGCATGTAACTTCTTTCTAATGTTCCTGCAACAACATATTGCCAACAACACATTGCCAACAACTTTGACATTCAGTTATTGTAGCTGCCAATCTGTAGGTAACTGTAACTGTTACTGTAATCCACAGCTTCTCCCGCACGTAGCCTAGACCAGCATTTCTAATTTATAACTACTTAAATACGCAACATAGACGTTGTTAAAGATGAAGCTCGGCGTACGCCGACAAAGAGGGAACTTTTTTGCACAGTACTGTACCTATTCTGAAGGCAGAGGCGACACTCGGGTGCCTCGCCACTGAGAATGGGTGCAATGCATGACGCACAGAACAAGCCCTGGCAAGTGCCGCACTGGCGAGAGCGCCGGAAAGGCCAGGAAAATGGACTGCAGCAGGACACGCAAAATTGACCCCGATAGCCCACACTGGAAACAAGGGTTGACCTTTGACCTTCCTGAGTCTCGATGTTGGCTTGTTCTTGTCTGAAACAGTACAGAACTGCAGAAACGGAAACAGTGCTACAGTTTATCCACATTCATGAATCTTGTTATTTCAAGCACAGGTACACGTTATACATAACTATGGTCTAACTTAAAAGTATGTATTAATGCGCTAATAATAATAATAATAATAAAACAAAGTCGAAGTCAACGAACGTTGTTGATTAAGAACGAACGAAACGAACGTTGTTAAGTTGAAAACAAAGTCAAAATGACATCTTACTTTAATTCTTTGAGCGTGCAAGCCTGAATTTGATTGTTTCTTGCTTCTACTTCAACAATTTTGATTGCTTCTGAGGTTTCTAGCATTTTAATTCTTAAATAAAATAAAAAAAATCAAAATCGACAGTTAGAAGTTGAGAAATGAAGGTTTTTTGGAGAACCACCGGCGGTTATTTTATGTTGGATTTTATTCTCGCGCTTAATTTCACTAAATAGTAAATATCATTATTAATCAGTCAATCATACAAAACCGAGTGTTCGAATTTAACCCTGGCCTGATTAACTTGATCGATTTTGTTTAAAAGATGGCCGGCCGATCACAACCACTAAGTAGGTACAAACTTCTCCACAGATTTGATACGGAAGGCAAATTGTAATACTACTATACCTAACCTATTCCCAGTTATATCGCCTACAAAAATGGTACAAAATGAAAGCACTTAACGATTGGAAAAAATACAGCGAAGCATAGAAACCAGTTTTGCATGAGAATTTAAACCATCTGGTTTGGCTTAGGCTGTACAAGCAAAACCAGCTTGTCAGAGATTAGGCTGTCGGGGCGTCATTGCCTAGGCTAACCTAAACTGGGTTTTATTAATCGAAGAATAACATTGTATTCTCCGTATGGGACTGCGCACTCATGGCATGTTTAATTTTAATTTGCACACGCTGCTATTGTCAGGTCGATTTCATGAGTCGTGATTTAACGGTGTGGACATTTAACTGTGACAGGAGTCGCAAAACTTTAGATCTATCTAAAACGCTCTTTTAAAATGTAATAGAACATAACTTTTATGTGTCCACATACCTATTTCATACTAACAAGTGTTCGACTTACTTAGTCTAAGCTTTGTGACTCCGTCTGATAATAGTGTCTCATTTTTGTCCTAGTAAAAACGAACAGGAAATCAGAGGCCTTTGTACTCCTTAATTTATCATACTTTTACTTTCAACATTCCGTTTCTTCTGGGAAATTTCGTTTCTAGAGAATTGACCCCAACCACATGACGAAAGTCTGACAAAAATAGTTGCACCACTTGAGAAAACGAAACATGTGAATTCGTTATGAATACGAAAAGATTAGATTTTCGCACGCTTGCACCAACCTTATTCTCTAGCTATTCTTATGCTCTTGATATTCTCGAGTGCTGCGCACCATTTTAGGTACAATATTCAAAAATTATATTCAATGTATGGCGACTAGTTAATGGGTACCCATTATCGAAGTGAAACCAGTGAAAATAAATCTCATGAATGCATCTTCAGCGTTAAATGAGATCAGCTATTCTCGAGTTATTCTATTCCTGAGCTATTCTATTTTGATGCAAGCCAGTGTTTGAGTACAGCAAGTATGTAGTCGCAGAAGTCGTTCCACTAAAATGGAAGTAGCGCATCTATTTTTGTCGGACTTTCGTGTTATTTAAATTTTTACGTTTGAAATTTAACATTGTTTATTGGAAGTCTTGTCTAAAATTGTGTATGGAATTTAAATATTATTATTAAATATTATTGGGGTAGTAAGTCAGCTTTTACTACCGAATTAGGTGACTGGGACGCCGCTTTGACTCCGGAGTCACTGCGTGGTCGGGACTGTGCAATAGTTGAACTTATCCACTTCGTTAATCCTAATGCTGGCGCATTTTAGTTACTGTGCTCGTGTGTTGTGTTTTAATCCTTTTAACATAAATCTAATCCGGTATGCACCCAATTCTAGATGAACCTTGGGTACCTTTCAAGGATCAATATCACCTAGTTTATTAAAATTTGTGGCAGTATGAATGGAATTTTTCACAGTCGATACTAGACTAAAATATATTATTAATTCAGCATGGAAATTTTAACACGAACAAAATTTAAGGGGGTAGTGTCGCGAAAGCAGTCGATTTTGCGTAACTATAAAACGTTTTTAGAAAAAGATACGACATCGTTCTTTAT